>JARJLU010017400.1:0-75000 GCA_030272975.1 Sparidentex hasta
ATCAGGAGGAGGAGAGGAGGACTTTATATCATCAGGAGGAGGAGAGGAGAACTTTATATCATCAGGAGGAGGAGAGGAGAACTTTATATCATCAGGAGGAGGAGAGGAGAACTTTATATCATCAGGAAGAGGAGAGGAGGACTTTATATCATCAGGAGGAGGAGAGGAGGACTTTATATCATCAGGAGGAAGAGAGGAGGACTTTATATCATCAGGAGGAGGAGAGGAGGACTTTATATCATCAGGAGGAGGAGAGGAGGACTTTATATCATCAGGAGGAGGAGAGGAGGACTTTATATCATCAGGAGGAAGAGAGGAGGACTTTATATCATCAGGAGGAGGAGAGGAGGACTTTATATCATCAGGAGGAGGAGAGGAGAACTTTATATCATCAGGAGGAGGAGCGGAGAACTTTATATCATCAGGAGGAGGAGAGGAGGACTGAGGTGACAGTCTTGGGTGAGCATATTCTTGAAGGCCGTACAGTAGAATATCCCTGACTCATTTGTGTGTTACTTCTAGCGTTGGGAACTGTATGGTCCAGAAGGCTGCCTGAAGGGCTTCAGACTGTTGTTTTGCAGGTTTCTAAACATGTAATTTAAAGGATCATTTATCATCTAACCCTCGGGGTCGAGGTATTTGTGGGTGAAACCTGTTCGGTCTGCGAGCCACCTCAGGTGCTGTGACAGACACAGATTTGCTCCTGGTGAAGTGCTAGGAGGTCAAGCCTGTGGCGGAGCTGAAACGCCGAGCTCTGCACCACCTGTCTCCACCTGGCAGGAAAGAACAGCTCCAGCGAGAGAAGGAAAAAGAGGCTTTTATCACTTTGGAGGCGCAGGTGACCGAGGTCTGCACCTGACAGCCAGGTGTCGTCTGTTTATGGAAGCGCCGACCTCCGACCCTGCAGATTGCATGCTTTCTGGGAGTGATTATTTGCCGATGGAGACATGCTTTTACATCCTCCCTGCCCCCATCAGCCGGGAGGACAGACAGCGGCTGACAGACAGGGTCGACCCCGTCCGCTGAAATGATGCAGTCCTGGAGAGATAATTGGCGAGCAGCGGGGTCATGTTTGATGGAAACACACTTTGCAAATTTATCTGCGGGCTGGGATGTCAGAGCGGCAGCAGTGTCACAGTCAAACACTGTATTTAGAGCTCTCTTTCTTCTCTCTTCCTCTTCTCTCTGCCGAGGCCTGAAACGGCGGAGCAGAACAAATCCCCCCTGCTTTGATTATGACAGCGCTCAGAAAATCCTCCACCACGCTTGCTGGAGATATTATTCAGTCCACATTAAACAGTATATGGTCAGTACTTCTACACACACAGCATAAATACAATGTATCCTTGATTTTTCTCCATTTTTCCGCAGTGACCATGTGACCCTGGTGGGTGGAATTCGTTTTCAGTATAACATGATCACCGGTGTGAGTTCACACCGTAAGCAATATCACATATAACCTTCTATAATAAAACGCAACCTTAAGGTCAGTCATTGAATGGGATTTAATGAGAGAATGTTGTTTTTTCTAGTTCCAATTTCAGCAGCGAGATTTGAGATTCTACAGAGCAGCGCTGAACAAAGACACAACCGGATGGTACAGACTGTGTCTGACAGTTTTCAGCCTGTGAATAGAGGCAACATGTATACATGTTTGGCCTCAGTGCAGCACCAGAGTTAGACAATGCCTGAAATTGAAAAAAAAACACTTTTAAGTTTCAACTCATCTTTATTAAGAAATTACTGATTCACAGTGATGGCAAAAAAAAAATGACACCATCTGTTTCGTTTGGTTTAATTTACATCAGCATTGCTTTCACTATGCAGCTGGAAACATTAATCAATTATGGCACAAGGAACCATGTCTGTCATTGTGCAGCCAAACCATGAGCAGGATTTGTTTCCCTCGGTCACTATCCCCACGTAACCACTGCGAAAGAACATCATGAATGGAGGAGGTGAAGAGGGAGAGCCATTTGAACAAAGGTAAAACAAGATTGAACAGATGGACATTCACTGGGTGGAGAGCACTCAAGTGTCATGTCAAAGTCTGTCCTCCCATCTTTTCCTAGCTGCCAAAATAAAATGTTTGTGTTTTACATTTCTGGAAACCAAGTTCAGGAAATGTGTATACAAGCTGCACTTCAATGTCAGAGGGAGGGGTGGACAGTGATGTGACAGAGATGACTGTTTGAGATGGTAAAACCGTTTGTGGCAACAGAACATGGTATTTTAAGCCTACACATGATCTTTTCCTAATCCGAACAAAGTGGTCCTTGTATCTAGATCTATCCAGACCAAGGACAGTGCTGTCATAACATAACTTTGAAAGCTGAACCTAAAGAAACAAACATTTTCAATTTCTGTTCATCCGACTGGGATGATAATATCGCTTGAGATCAGGGCTTCTATTTCAAATTGGGATTCTTGCAGTTGTTTCCTGCTCCGGTCAGTAGCGATGTGTTTTTGTTTATCTTGTCTCGCTGCTCTGAAATATTCCTCCTCTTTCACCTTGTTGACAGGTATGAGAGGATGTTTAATGTGTTTGTGCTCAGATGGCCATTGTTTCACAATCCATGGATGCTCAGTGTTTACAGTTGATGAGACACATAGTCTTTGGCTTGAATCTTTCATATTTTGTTGTATCTTGTGAATTATGTCTCATTATTTCACCCCTGAGGATTTGCTGATGTATGTTTTTTTTTAAAATCCAGGTGAAAATAACATAATTAAAGGCAGGAAAATGTAAAAGAGTAAAGAGAAATCCTGTGTGGATTTGTCCTGAAAGCCTTTAAATCTTCAGCTGCTGTCCTCTGCTCCAGCTTCAGCCGCTGCTGCCTGTTAAATATCTTATCTCACCATTTCCATTCACACTCAGTGGTTTCCATTGAAGTAGAGAATCCATTCCCATACTGTGGTATTGTGTCATTGTGCTTGATGAATATAAATTGCATCAATTTCCAGTGATAAATGCAGAGACATTGTGCTGCGGATGCAGCATTAGTGAATAATTGGGAGGAAATGTCAGGGACACATTACAATATGCAGCAGTATACTAATGTGTTTATGTCTTGGTGTCGGAGGCTGGATGCTGTTTCATACTGATGGTGTGATGCAGGAAAACAGCCGGGGCTCAGGAAAATCATGACAGGAACACTTTTTCTTTCTGCTGCAAACTAGAAAGGTTTCCTATTGTTAGGCTGAACACGAGATGATCCATAGCTCTCTTCTTCACTCAGACGTCCATCCCCTTCATTTCATCAGGTTCATCTGGTTATGACCCACTGGATTGTCTTTTTGTTTTACTTTATTACTTCTTTGTTATTTTGCATTTAACACTTGGACCTTCGTCTATATTTTGTTGAGTCCTGCACTTACATTATCCCAAATGTTTCCAACGATCTCCAAAGCAGAGAAATCCACAAGTTTACTCAAGGTAACTTTGTGTGGTTGCCATTATTACAGAATAGAAACCCCTGACAGTGGAGGTCACCTCCGGATCAATGCTGCAGCCAGCTCCGGGTGGTGAGGTGTTTAATCCTCCAGGAGGTCTGGATCCTCCTCAACACAAAATTCAGACATCTTTTGTTTGGATAGAGACCTCTAGGGGCAGAAGTAGGTTGACTAACAATAACTGGCACAGTTGCTTGTTTTCTTCGTCTTCTTCGTCTTCTTCTTCTTCATTTCTTCCTCTTCCAAGCATCCCTCATTAATAACTGTGATATCACACGATAACTACAAACATTTCCTGTTGATAACAGGTTAAAAACATCCGGTGGTCATATTTGCAAATATTGAAACGCAGTCTTGAACCACAGTCACTGGCTTGGCAGACTTTGTTTGGATAGAGCCCTCTAAAGGCAGAAGTAGGCAGACTAACTCATTTTTGTAACCATTTTCTGACTCTGGCCCACAATAAGACACACAGATCTTCTGTCCTGCACACAAAGATCTGATTGGCTTGGTTGTTTATTCCAGCTGGGAAATGGCCTCCAATGTGCACAAACACCAGACACATTGAAATCACTGATGTCTACTGTGATTTAAAGGTCTGCAACCAGTTCCCAGTCTGCAAACACTGAGTCAGTCATTATGAACTCCAGCTGTCCATACAATGTTATCCCAACTCAGACATTTATTTAAATTCTAATGGAGATCTCAACGTCTTCGTAAAGTGGACAACAGATTGCTCTGAAAACAACAGTAACAAAGAGTTACATGTTGTTCTGATCTTCGACTGTTTGTTCAAGGATTTGTTACATTTATGCAAAGAAACTACTTGTATAAAGTTAGAGAAGGATCTCAGTCATGGTTAACAGAGAGGAGCAGTTTTAATGTAGCTAAGCACTTGTAATCCTCCCTCCCAGCGGGGACATTTCCCCACTTCTCACTGTGTTAATTGCAATGCCATGATTAAGGGTTCTCTCTTTTAACTCCCACACAGATGTAAGAAGTCAACTCAAGTGGGGATAAGAAGAGCATGTGAGCTACATACAGTACGTGATGTATGAACTGATTAAAGCCACAGTTTCAGTCCGTGTGCAGGACCAAACCAACAGGAGACATTTGGACTCCATGTCCTTCATGATCCAGGTCTGTGTGTGATGGTAACAAGGCCAAGGATCAGCTGGCACAGAGCCGAGTTTTCTGCTCCATCTCAGTCCTGTGGCTGGCTCCACGCTGTCCACGCTACACTCGGAGGGATTAAAACCATTAACACAATTTAAATCAAACCTCCACCATCAGGTCGATCATATTCCCTACTCCACCACCACCCTCCCCCCCTTCTCCCTGCTTCATCCCTCCCTGTGTCCACAGATAATCTAATTGAGGCCATGGCTGTGGGCGGAGGATACTTACTGCTCGGATGCTTCTGGACGCAGACGAATCAGAGCTTCATTAGAATAAGATGGATTGACATTCCAGAGTAAAAAAAAAAAAAAAAAAATCAAATAAATAAATAAAAATAAGGAAAGAGGGAGCGTGCTGTGGGGTTGAGGGTGGTGGTGGTGTGTGTGTGTGTGTGTGTGTGTGTGTGCGTGTGGAACCATCAGCTTGGATTGGGTGGAAGGCCAGTGAACTCTTAGAGAGTGTTTGCCAACGAGCCTCTACTCTTCAATCTGTCCGAGTGGAATGGACAGGCCTCCATGTTGGAGAGGGGGGAGGAAGAAGAAGGAGGGAGGCGCTCCATGATGGTTGTCGCTGGACCCCAAATTCCTCCCAGCGCGCAGGCCTGGACAGGACTGCATGGGTGGAAGTTCTAAATCGAGTAAATGCAGTCCATTTACCATAGGCGGGGGCAGGGCTGGGGTTTTGGAGGGGGGTCAGGCATGAAAGGCACCAAATGAAATAAGAGATCTGCGAGCCTCTCATTAAAATTAAAGTGCTCATTAAAGCTAATTGCCAATTTAAGGAATCTGGAGAATCTATCCGGCTCGCTCCCTGCTCGATCTCACCGCCTGTCAATCACACCAGGCTGAGAGACCCCAACACCTGACCCCCACCGAACCAAGGACAACACACTCTTCTTCTTCTTCTCCCTCTTTTTCCTCTTCGTCCTCCTCTTCTTCGTCTTCTTTGTCTTCTTCTTCTTCTTCATCTTCCTCTTCCTCATCTCTCCCTTCTTCTTCTTTCTCTACTTCTCCTTTTTCATTTCTTCTGCATATTAATTTCCATTCAGTCTTAAATTATCTTCATCCTGTTGTTAAATTGAGGTGAGGTGTTTGGGGCCACTCGGGTCCATGATCGCCATTCATTTAATTAAAACTTAGAGCTGTAATGACCAATCCATCATTAACTGACCTGCTGACTGTCGTCTCTTTTGATCAATTTGTATAGAAAATGTCATAAAAAGGTCCAGATGTCTTACCCTCTGTCCAGTTATGTCAACATCACAAGTTAAGTAGTGCGACGTCACGAGATAGCAACAGATATTTCCTGTTGGTAACAGGTTAAAGATATCCAGAGGTCACTGGCTCTCCAGCCTCATCGCCTGTAACTCCAGCACCATCCCTTCCACCTCCCGATATTAAAGTCTGTTAACAAACATGTAAAGCAAAAATTATATAGCAACACAGTTCAGAACGTAACTATGGTACATAGCCTATGACACATACACGTCTGAGCGTATTGGTTGTTTGCAGAAACTTTAGCTGCCAGCATTTTATCTGACTGCGCTGTTTAAAAAAATGTCTCTGTGTAAACAGATGGTGTAAACTGGATGTGATGTGTTGAGGAAGGTCATGTTGCAGAGCTGCGTCTTTAGTCATTTGCCCATTTGCATTTTAAACATTTAGACATTTTGCAGTTCTGGAACAAACCCTGGGGGCTCTATTTTGACTTTGCCTTGCCATCAGGACACATCTTTGGGAAGGAAAGCCCCTCTGGTGTTCCCTATACAACTTATTGATGGATTTCTTCAAGACTTTTGAGGATTTGAGTTGAAAGTGTCCTGTGGACAAGACTATGGGAAACATTATCGGGCCAAGGATGAAAGTGTTGGTCAGGTCCTGAATATTCACAGCACACTTCATGTCCTGTAGCTGCAAACACATCCATAAAAAAGCATACATCATCCAGTAAAGTTACTCAGCCACGATGTGTTTGCAGGTCTACTGTTCAGCTCAGAGCAAAGTTTTTTTCTTAAATCTGACTGTGAATCGGAGGCGGGTTCGACCTCCGGCGAGCCATCAGCCCGTTGATGGTGTGTTCTGGATCGATGTGCGGTGGCAGCGCCAGGGGAGACGTGTCGGTCGGTTTGTTCCTGCGGGTCGACCTCGCTGACACCAGCTTGAATGCTTGTTCACAACCAGCCGGCGGCTTGTTTTTCGCTGAGAGCTAAACTGATCCAAGGTGTGTGTTTCACACACCATTGATATTCTTCCCTTGCCTCAGGTGGTGTGTGTGTGTGTGGTGTGTGTGTGTGTGTGTGTGTGTGTGTGTGAGGTATATACTGTATGTGCGTCCTCTGTGTGTCTGTAAGCAAATAGTTTGCCTGGAGGAAGTCTGCTGAAATTAATGACTCTCCGTCCTGTGGATGCTGGAGGCCCCTCACCCTACTCCTCCTCCTCCTGGTGGTTTGGATGTTGGCTGGTTGAGTTGCCCCCATTCTAGTCAGATTAGTTCATGTTGCTGTCTCTCCTCCTGTTTCCACCAGGAAGGAAGGGTGGATTGAAGGAATGAAGAGAGGAAGAAATAATGGAAGGAATGAAGTCCAAAATGATTAATGGTTTCCTAATTCATGGGTTTTGTAATGGATTTTAAGTTAACTGCCTAAAATAAGGTCTGTGTTTAATGAGATGTCTGGAACCGTTATCTTGAGCCAAAACATGATGTTTTCCTAACCCTAACCATGGTGTTGCAGGTTAAAGTCCACAGAGGGAGGAGGTCTGAGTGGATCTGTTGGACTGTCATTCACCTCATGTTCCCTGCAAGTGTTAACCAGAAAAACACGATCATTCCTCTACATAGACACAGTCATTCTTATTTTAATCATGATGACAAGGGGGATGACAGTTGCCTTAACCAACCATGAATGTCTGTAAAACTTGGTGTTGAAAAGGTTCATTCTGGACCGATGTGTTAACCCGTGGGCAACAATACCAGCAAAGCTAAAACCCAGCTACCCTCCTCTTGGGTAATCTTTGGAGGAATTAGTCTTTCCAGTGTTTCTGTTGTGCATTCCAGCCAAATAGAGAGATGTTGCACCATTAAAACTAAACTTTTCTCTTTTCTGAAGTCATTTTAAATGGATTTTTGTTAAATCCTGATAAACAGATGCTTCATCAAAATAAATGTAGCCAGTCTCATATTTAAAATCAGGAACATTATCATTATCATCATCATCAGCCATCATTGATTGCACTTGTTAAAATAATTAACAAAGCCTGTCAACCTGTGTGAAGACAAACGACCTGATGCTCCCTGATGCACTTCCTGCTCTGACCGGATGATCTGGTCGCTGCACGATCTCTTTAACCACAGAAGAAGAGCAGAGGTGAGCAGAAGGAGAAAAAAAAAATGTGGTGTCAAGCATTAAACTAGCAGAGAGGGACAGGTGATTTTAAAAATGACGATACTTTATCCTTAAATTGTTTTGAGAGCCTCCTGCCAGCCGGGTCATGAATCAGCCTGTCTGGCGGCCCTTTTGGCGTTTCCGGGGACGCCGGCGGGGGCCGTGACAGGTGAGCCGTCCCTGCTGCTCGAGCACGGCCCCCCTCTTCATCATTTAACATTTAACCGGTGCTGCCACCTGTCCCGACTCTCGACACAGCTCCCTTCCTTCCTCTTCATTCATCTCTCATAGCCAGAGCAGCTGAAGAAGAGCAAAGCGAGAAAAAAAAGCTGCTTCCTCCTCTGTGATGGTTTCTGCGGTGATCAGGTGCAGCAGGGATATCCATCTACCTGTCAAAACAAAGAGCAGGAGGAGATCAGCCCAGTCGCTCCGACCGCTCCATATCTGAAGTATGAGGAGCAGCAGATGTGACGTCTCATGGGAACGGGTCCTGATCCAGGATAATGTGATTTTAGCCAGATGACGTCGTTCTCTTGCTTGAATAACTTCAGTCTTATTTTGAAATGTGACAAACACGAGCAGAGAGTTGAAATAATGATCAAATCTCATCATCTCATCATTTGCTGAGGCTGATAGAGAGCTGCAGAGATGAAGTTTTCTAATTTGAAATCTCTGGAAGTATCAAGGTCACATGGCTTTAACGTCACCATCGCTGAGCATCTTACTGCACTAAACTATTCACTCAAGCTCGGGGCCACTGCCACCTTTATCATCTCATAGGAGGGCCACTGGAGCATTCATTTTTCATTCAATTCATTTTTATATGAACAGTTTTTGTCAGTTAGTGCAGATCTTTGTCCTCCTCTTAAATAACTTGTGATACTTTACTTGACTATGTCTGTTCTCTGCTACTAATACTGTTTAATACTGTTTAATAAGATCATTTTACTAAAGTATTTTTTTGTATGGGTGACTTTAACTTTTACAAACGTAATATTGTTTTTGCATTATTTTTACCTTTACATAAGTGTGAGGTTTCACTACTTTCTACAAAACTGGAATCATCCTAAATTAAATGTAACTGTGACTGTGGGCAGGTTTAAATCTCTCATGATCTACAGAAACATGGCCTCAAGATGAACTACTGACAGTGACATGGTGATAGAAGTAACAGGCCTTTCTCAAACTGTTGACACACAGGTGGAATCTCTCATTGTCTAAAATATTGTCTGCTGTAACACAAAGATTAGGCGCTAAAGGGCCTGAGCCGGATATAACCAGTACTCTTGGTCATGTTCTCAAATACAAATCTGTCTTGACCTGCAGCATTCAGCCTTCCTCTGTCTGACCTTTCGCCGCAGATAACAAACAGGAAACAGCGGTTATAGATTTCAGTCGTGCGCGGGGCCAGACAGATCGATACGTCATACTAATAAGTAAAATCTGCAAGCGCCAATTATTGCGTGTCATGTTTACCCGCCCGAGTGAGTAATCGGCCAATTTAGTGAAAGCTCACCAAGGTAAGCGAAGCTGCCGGGAGCTCGTTATAAATCGCTCGTCCTCATACACCGACGAGTAATTAAGATCCCAAAACACACATGTTAATATTGCTCCAAGCCTATTAGGCCTGCAGGGCCTGTACGTGAGTGTGTGTTTTAGTGTGTACGTGCAGGTGTAGAAGGAGGCTTTGCTGACTTGTTTCCCAGAATGCCATTCATATTTTCTAGCACAGGAGCTTCAATAAACTACATCACTCACTGGAGACTGGAGAGCAGACGCCATCTTTAATCCCTGACAGAGCAGCTTCACGATAAACAAGACCAAACTGTATCACAGATGGGATACATATTTCATCCTAACACTGTAAAGCTTATTTATAATATAGAGACAGTGCGCGAACAAGAAATTAACTGTAAGCTGATTCTTATTATCTGGAGATGGATTTTAGTGCTGATTAAATGAAAGGCTGAAACATGCCGACTCACCATCGGCAGCCTGGAATCTGCCACAGCCATGAATCGTGTTCGAGGGTGTTGGACGTCATCCAGTTTTATACGTCATGCCACCGTGACAGAAATGATGCATGAGCCCAGATTGATTTGTTTTCAGGTGAGGTTATGGAAGTAAAAGTATGATCTCCGCCTATAACTAAGCCAACCGAACAGAACCTCGACCATTTGACTGCGTTAATAATGGCATGTGTCCACAGGGGCATCCTTTGACACAAGGTCATGTGATGGTTTCCAGCTTTGCACTCTTTACCAAAACAGATTATACCACCTGGCAACTCCACCAAAACTTACTGGCTGGATCTGATTTGATGAACGCAACCCATGAGCCACTGCTTCACATTTTCCAACCATCCCAACATGCCAACCTGTTTAAAAAACTTTCAAAGTTATTAAAGCAATTCAGGTTTCTGTTTCTGGAGGCAGTGAGTTGCACCAGATGCTGGTCTGTAGCCTTTATGCAAATTTAGAGCGAAATAACGCTCTGTCTCTTGATCGCATTGCACGGCTGCTTACATAAACTGTAAATGTGAGGTTTGAAGGTTTGCCTCTGCTGGACACGTACCTCAACAGTCCAGAAATCATAACATGTAATAATACGTAACCAGCTTGATAACAAGCTTTATTTTGAAAGCGTAATTTGATATTGCATGTTACATATGGCAGTTATCTCGACTGCTGAGCCCGTCAGATGCAAAACCGACACTAGAGGTGGAGATAGAGCATCAAAGTTCGAAGCTGCTGACTGAGCAGCTGAATCTAACGTGGGGACATTTTTGTTCAGTCATCTCCGGGAGACGTGTTGGTTATTTTCTAACCTAGTGTTCATCTTTTTGTTCTGATGATTGAACCAGGAACGTTTTATGTCCTTCTGATATGAAAAAAAATGAACCTGTCTTTTACTTCCAGATCCCTGGATATATAACCCCCCTCCCACTTCATGGGAATTATGTTTAAGTGTCTCATTCTACCATCGCTCACCTTTCCCTTCATCCTGCGTTCATTACCTCCTCCACCTGTGTTCACAAACACTTGAAAAATAGCCCCTTTTATCGACATGAAGCGGCTCAATATAATTTAATAATTTATTATCTTGATTTATACGACAGGTTCAATTGATTTTAATTAATTCGGCAGGCTGTGAACAAGCATTATTAAGGAGACACATTATACTGACAGAGATTTAAGCCATAAACGAGGTGGCAGTCCTCATTATGCAGATTTATAATCTATCACCTCTTTAAAATGCAATTATGTATTATTAGACTAATGGCAGAATACAATTCAGAGCAGAAAAAGAAAAAAAAAAAGGGTAATCATTCTGAATGTGAAATCAAATGGATGGTGAATATGGTTAAAACAAAACAAAACAAAACAAAACAAAAAAACCTCACCAAAGTTTCCCATTACACATAAGTCTGACTTGGTAATTATATGTGGGTAATGAGTCGGCATTCCTGCATGTTTTGATTATGCTCGGAGGGAAAAAAAAAATCACCTCCGCTCCATTTGTCTTCTCATTAGCTTTAAATCTCTGTTAGTACAGACTGACTTCCTTTCATAATTACACACACAGTCAGTCGGATCTGCTGCTGCGAGAAAATAACAACCGATGCATCACTGGAGTTTAAAGTTTTACCCAGTTGAACTTTAGTTCTGAGTTTTCTGAGGGATCTTCGTGAACTTTGACTTCTGGCATCCTGCTGGAACGAATCTGCAGTGTTAACAAGAACAAACCACCCTAACAGTGAGTCTGTAGGATCATTACACGCGAGAAAACAGAAATCTATTGATTGATCAAAAATGGAACAAGTGCTTTGCTGTTCTTAGCCACCTAGTGAAGCAGGAATGTGAAGGGTGGTGCCAGAAGCAAGTCATGTTGTTATCTAAATCAAAAAGGTTTATCCTGCGTATGGTGGATATTAGAGGAGAGCTATGACTCAACTTGTCTGAGTAACTTCTGTCAGACTCTGGGTTGCTGTTGTTCCTCACAAATCATAATTAATGTTTTCCCAGGACCATCATTAAAACTGACGACACTGTGCCAAAAACAAACCTGGAGGTGTCGTGGATGTGAGAGGATGTACACGCCTCTCTCTCTGCAGACTTGTAGAGTTTGTGTCCCATTGGGAACATAGAAATTAACTGGTTAGTTCTAGTTTCTTTTCTTTGGGTTAAACTTTACCCTTTCAAAAAGTTTTTCATGACACGTTTCAAAGGACGCTACCACCTAAAAATAAATGTAAATATGGTTTATAATTGTTGAAAGCATCTTCAGAGAGCAGTGAAGCCATGTCAGTGGACTGAACTTTACGCAGATTCTACAGTATCTGGTTTGTCCAAGTAGCTTGAAAGCTAACTCTAACTAGCCATACCTTTTAAAATATACAGTACAATTACAGGCTCACAAGTTTCACAGTCGTTCAAATGAAAACACAAAGAGCTTTTTTAATTGATTGTGGGGTTCGACTATAACTAGGTCTATATTCACCTCTGGCTTTGCTTTGCCAACAGAAACTTCCCAATAGTTACTGATGGAGCCGTATTTGCAGAGTTAATGATCCGTAACTCAGCTTACCATCTTGCGATCACAGTTTGAGTTTAGCTTGTGGCTAATCATGGTTTACGTATACATGCCTAATGTGCCCAAATGTGTCAAATGTAGCTGATGACACGACAATATTACAGGAAAAACAAAACGTATTTTAAATTTCAGTTTATGTATTTTAATTTGGAGTTCTGCTGCACTTTGATAGAGTTAAATATATTTAAGCTAACTTCATTTGGTGGGATTCCTCTGTGTACCACTAGAGAGAGCTTGTGTACCGCCAGTGCTACGTGTACGCATTTAGGAAACGGCTGTACGTTATCAGTAACAATGTATGTTGCAGAGGTTAGAGTTACGTATAATCCAGACATATTCAGTTTGTTTTCTCACAATTAGCTGTTTTCTATGCCCCTGAAGCTGCAGGATAACTGTTGCTTTGGCCCAGAGGTGGAGCAGCGTCGCTGGCAGACCTGGGATCAGCCAACTCCGCCTGTCACAGTCTGCTGACGGACAGACTGAACGCTGCACGATCTGATCTAATGAGCCTCCCCTGCAGGGAGAGAGGGGGGATCCAATGAGCCAGAGTGACCGTGACACCACAGCGGGTAGCACTGTCACTGCACAAACTGTGTGTGTGTGTGTGTTTGCGTGTGTGTGTAACACAGCTGCCACGACAACGTGACACTATAACCTACAGATTGTACTGACACATGCCTGTACACTGTGTGTGTTTGTATGTGTGTGTGTGTGTGTGTGTGTGTGTGTCACTCACTCTCCCAGAATGCCTTTCAGCAGCTCTTTGATGTGAGCTCGCAGACATGAAGGAGCTTTCTGAAAATGATCTCCTCCTATAGCCTCTCAGCGTGTGAGGGGCAGCGGGTGGGGGTGGGGGTGGGGGTGGGCAGGGCTGCTTAGACCATCGCCACAGCAGCAGCTCGTTACCAGCCCCCCCCCCACACCGGCTGTAATGACCATGACAGAGATGTTCTCCAGCCCCTCTTGAATGAAACGTCTTCAACAAACAGATACAGCATACAATAGAGCACTTTAACACGACTTCAGTCACAAGACTGAACAGAGTTATTTTCCTGAATGTAACCAAGTAGGATCGGTGCCTAAACCAAATTGTGATTGTTTTACAACTTTTTTAACAGTCCACAAGTGATAATATGTGAACTGTTAGTCAGCAGTTCTTATTTTGAGAGTGTAACCAAACACTGCAGGCTAATGTGTGACTGCTAACTTAAGCATGGAAGCTTCAGTTCACTGACAAGCTGCTGTGGACGAGTGGGGAGTGAGAACGTGTCGCAGAAAACACGTCAGTTAGTTTCATGTGAGGAAGCTTTCGGTCTCCGTGAGAGCAAAGGGATCCTTTTGCTTTTCCACTGAGAACATCAGTCGTTTATAATTTTGTAATGTTTTTTTCTTGAGCCAGACTGTAACAGGTGGAGTTTCCACAGCAGATACATGACTGGATATATGTTGATGTTAACCTGAGACTCAGACAGTTTGTCATGTGAAAGCAGCAGCTTCAACACAGTTTTATTATTTATAATTTTGAATTTATGCTTGATCAAAATGAAAAAAAAAAAAAGTGACTATGTTATACATGAGTCACGGTGTATAATCACTGTAATGAGTCTATTTTCTGTCTGTGTGTTCACTCTGAATAAAGGAGTTAATTAGCCTGTCTGTCATATAGTCTCACAGGGAGTCGCTTCAGTATGAAGCTGCGATCAGTTTCAGAAAGTGTATTACTAATGTTCTGTTTGCTGTCACCGTTTATAAAATCTGAATTTCAAATATCTGGATCTTTGATGAAAAGCTAGATAACAAACAGTGTAGACAAAACTGAATGAAAGACGTCAGCGACTCCAGAGGTGCAGTCCAATCATATCACGTCATTTAAGTCATAAAGATCGAATGTTGTAGTATGTTTTTATTGCTTTCACTTAAATTATCTTTTTTTTTTTTTTTTTTAATCTTTATTGTACTTTTAGTTTTTATTTAGTTTTCAAAATCCCACCAGTAACAGCTGAGGGAAGATGATCCCTCTGAACCATCAGACACCAAACAGCTCTGACTCCAGACACTCTTTCATCCTTTTTTTTGGATCAAATCACTGTGCTGGTAATAATATCACTATAATGTATCTGTATGTGATGCACTCAGGCCTCTGAGCCAACTCAGGCTATGACAAAACCACCAGGTACCATCACAGGTGGCATCCCAGAAGTCCCTGCAGGCGCAGTGGGAACCCATGCAGCTGTAATCTGGTTTTCGTGGTATTACTGGATATTGAAAACTCAATATGTGGTTTACGGTGTGCTTCCTGTTAAGTGCCAAAGACTAGCCGGCCATTTACACCTCGGAGGTAGCCATTGACCTGCGTTAATGTACAGGAAGTGGATTTATCAAAAGCAGGTGGGATAAAAGAGGAAGAAAGGCCCAGCGGGCAGAGATAAGTTGATTTGTGTAGCAGGATTGATTACAGTGTAATGTCTGTTTCTCTGCTGAACGCATTAATGTCCCAAGCTCCTCAAGTGGCTCAGCTTCCAGACAAGCACTTGTGTATTGATTTATTATGTTGTCTCGGTCTAATTACTGGGGAGGGAGGGCAGCGGATGAAGGAAAAGAGGAAGAAGAAGCTGTTGGGAGAGGAGAACAAACCTCCGACAGACTTCATTTTGATTCAGTTTAATGTGAACAGATGAAACCACACGGAGGAAAACACTGGATGATTTCAGATTTAAAGATCCACCGTATTTCCTGGATTCTCCCAGTGATGATTCTTCCTCTTTGTTTTTCTGCAATCATAAGTTTCCTTTTAATGACATCTGCAACATTTCGAAAAGAAAAAAAGTGTCCATGATTACTCAACAAATTCAACGATGGGTTAATGTCGTGCCTGTTAGGGTCATTGTTATTTCGGCTTTCATTCTGAGAAACAAAGTTATTTTTCACTGTCAGTTTTGGATCACAGAAAGCTACTGCTGCCAAATCAGTCCATTTTCCCTTGGCTGTTACAAAACCACAATTGATTTTTGATTGATTGTGTGTGAACTGAAAAAGAGTTTCATACTCTTTATGTGTCAGTGGTTCAGAGATTTGATGCAGGTTAGTTTAAGGCGGCAGAGAGGAAACACTGAACAGACAGTTTGAAAAAAAAAAGTGCTTCCATGGACACTCCTGTGACAACACACGATAGAGTGCACTCTATTGTACATGGTGGCAAAGTGTGATGTAGTGTCCTCTCGGGTGCCCTCCCTGTGCAGAAAATACGAGGCAGTGACATCGAGGCTTCACCACGTGCTACAAATGAATGTCATGTGAAGCTGATAATTCACTGTTTCTGTTTCTTTATAAGAACATACACAACCTTCATCCCGTAAGAAAATGATATAATAACAGATGTGTCGGTGAGTGAATGTCTGGTGATGTGTTCGTCTCTCAGGTGCTGGAGTCCAGAGAGAAATTTGAAAACATGCAACTAATTAAACGCTGATGCAAATACGCTTTAGCACAGCGAAGGATTAGCTGCCCACAGCCCCGCTCACAGATGCCCCGTCATGGATGAGCTGCTTTGATGGATGTGTGGAGCAAGAACTGTAGCCTCTGTACATGTATGTTCATGTACAACACACACACACACACACACACACACACACACACACACACACACACACACATAAAGGACCTTCACAGTTTTTCCCATTCATCTACCTCCAGTCAGCTGTGACTCAAAAACAGAATTCCATGTAATCACTGCTCCACAGACTGGATTATGATCTTCCTTTACAGCAACAAATTATGTTAATTCAAACAACACCCACTTTCAGTGGATTGATCATACGATATTTTCCAAAATAATCAATAAAACATTTAGACTCAAGAAGAAAATCCTTTTCGAAAAGCTGGTACCAGAGCCTGTTCTGTGTTTTTTGCTGAGAAATGCTTTTAATCATTAAATGGTCGATTTATTTTCTGTAACAATGAATCATTGACCCATCCCACTTACTTACCTGTCAAGCTTTTAAGTATAAGAGTGTGTGGGAGATCACTGATATCAATTTTAATAAAAAGTGTCCTAAATAGACAGAAGCAGCCTCTCGTTTTGCTTGGTGGCAATAGCGTAGGTAGAAGTTGTATTCTGGTTCGGCGGAGTAATAGTGGGTGACTATTTAAAAATGACAACATTAAAAAAAAATAGTGAAAAAAAAGTGAATTTTTACTTGAAGACATTCTGCAGTAAAAAGGCAATACAAGTAAAACAGCACAGCTCAGTCTGTGAAGGCTGTCTCCAACCAAACCCGTCTTCTTGGACATCCTAATATGGTTCCCCAAAAAGATACGTCAGAGACAACCAACAAATAAAGGTTAAATAAAACCCTTTATAGCTTACAACCTTGTATAAATCTTCCTGGCATTCGAAATATGTCTTCACTTACAATACCTTTCATTTAAATAGATGCCTATAGCGCACACCAGACATTCTATACATACAGAAGAAGAGCTGAAAGTACAGCAGTCAGTATGTGATGATCTGTTCATGTGGTGTCTGCTGCTGGTGTTTGTTGTCCATAACTCTAAGAAATGTCCTTGTACCTGCTGAGCGATCTCATTTTCAAAGAGAGATTTTCATCGTTTCAGATAAGAAGTATATTCTGCGTAGAAAACAAGGTTGTAATGACTCAATGATCGTACATTTGTTGAGAACTGAGATTCCGTGCAGTGTTTTGTACATTTCAGGCAGGAGAGAGTCGTTTCTTTTTGCCGTTCTTCCCTCAAAACAATCAACAGCAAACCGCTTTGGACAGATGCAAATCACCTCATTAACTCTCTAACCTAAATCCATTCTGCAGACGGAGAGATGAGCGAATGCGAGGAGGAGAAGGAGAAAGACAGGGAAGGGAAGGGAAAAAAAAAGCAACACACAAAAAAACGTCCTGATAAAACATCTGCTCGATTCGCCCATCTGTGCCAAGCCAAGCGAGCGAGGCCCGCTGTGAGAGGGAAGAGGAGGAGGAGAGAGAGGGAGAGATTGAGAGGTGGTGGGCGAAGAGAAAAGAAAGGAGGAGGAGATGGAGGCATGGTGCCCACGTCAACAAGTGCCAGGAATTGTTTTGGGGGGAAAATGCATCATAATGAAGGCGGGGGTTGGGCGAAAATCCACGGCTAACGCTAAATCCCCGAGGAAACAATTAAAGTGCCATTGTTTCTCGCAGCCAGCTCAGATTCCTGACATTTTTTTTTCTTTTTATTTTGCCCTCTCTGTTTTCACACCTCTTTTCAGATGATATTCTCTCCTTGCTGTTTTCTTCTTTGACTCTCTTTCAGAGGGATTTAGCGATTGATACGCCCCAGGCTCGACTCTGTTGATCAGATGTGTGTGTCTCCAGCGGTACCGCTCCTCCACCTCACTTTTATTTTATCCAAGTGCTTAGCTAAAGAAGAGGGAGGCTTCTGGGTCAGCAGAGGACAAGATGTCTGCCTGATTATAGTTGAATTGGAAGAGATTATCCTCATGCTAAAAAGAGATTATCGCATTCTGCCTGCGCGCCGCGTGTAAAGACTACAGGCCGAGGTTTTAAAGTGAATACAGCAACAAACAGAGAAAGACATCAGCAGCTGTGAGGACGTTTACGGTTCCAATCCCAATTTAAGATGACAATATAGCAAACATCATGTCAGCCGAGAGGGAGAAGTTAGAGTAAACCTCCGCAGAGGGAAGAACTGGTGCTGTTTAATCCAACCATGTGAGTCAGGAATCTCTCAGGATGATGTCTGCGTTTTTAAAAAAAAAAAACTGGATTACTGACTGGAGCCCGGAGCCTCTTCAGGCCTCATGTTCACCATATGTCAAAATGTTTGAGATTATTTCATCGACGGCTAATCTGCCTCACAATACGCATTTTATGAAACTATTGATTTCCCCTGACAGGATTAAACTGATGCTGTTATATATATATATTTTTTTTTTTATCAATGCCAAGAAAAAGGACATGATCATAAACCAACCAACACATTCATATTCTAGCAGCTGTGAGCAGCCACAGCAGGTCTGTGGAGGCTGAACTGTGTGTGGGGCTGTGAGAAGAGAGATGAAGAGGTTTGAGGGTCGCCCCTCTTTTCTCCAACGTTCAAAAACTAAGAACGCAAGATCAAGCACTGTCAAAGGCGTTGTCTGCTTAAACCTAACCCTGCTGTTGCTAGCATGTCAAGCTAGTTAGCTGACTTACAAACTCTTGTCCAGGTGCCCCTTTAACACTTTGAGCCTGCCTTCCTACAGGTCTCTGCACCGCTCTGTGATGGCTCATCACAGATAATCATCTCTTTCACATTACAGTCATTTGATCCATGGTTATTATACAAAGTATTGATCAGAGCAGCTTTCAAAGCACTGCCTGACTAATTTTAATGTGTTTCGGCCCACCTGTGGTTCTGATATGATGACAAAGAGCCTAACTGACAGGTGTGGGCATGTTGTGTTTATATCCAGACTCACATTACCAGGATGCATCTGCTCGTTTGGGTTTTGTTCACATTGTTCCATGTCGGACAGACTATCTGCTGGACGCTCGAGGCATTTTTCAAATTTTTCACCATTCTTGCATCTACGGCGGTGTAATTAATCTGGCTGACAGGTGTCTGCTGCGCAGGTACAAACAGCCAAATAATAGGGTCTGTTCAGGATGTGACGGCTCCCGCTGCTCCGTGCAGAAAAAAACAGACCAGCAGGTGTTTGCTAAAAATGAAACGGAGTGGAATCAGCAGTTTACAGCAGTTCATTCAGCAGCGGCAGACAGACTGAGCACCAGGAGTTTTTACTGATTATTCTTAGCCTGCCTCTGTTTTATTGAGCAGCACAGCCGAGGCCCGCTTTATCTTCAGACTGAAAGCGCAAATCCACCTGATGTCAGAGCTATAAGAGCTGCAGCATCAGGAGTGACACATAAATACAACATCAGGTTAAAGTGACACGTTGTTCATCAGTGTCCAGCATGAGCAGCAGAGCAGCTGCATCTTCTGGTTCTCTGCAGCAACTTACTCAACCTCATGTGGAGAGCATGGCACAAACACCTGCCCCTCATTTTTAACCTGTTTCCTTTACTTTTTGGCTCTCTGTCTAGCTACAACAGACACCACAGGACCTGCAGGATGACCTTTGTCTTTACCTGTTGTTCAATCGGTTGGTCAGTCCAAAACACCTTCCCCACCCTTTGGCAGGCACAACTTTCACCCCAGGAAACTAAAATCTGGCATGGAGGATGTCTATGTGTAATGTGTGTTTGTGCTCATGCTAATTGTATCAAAGTAGGCATGACAGTTGAGGGCCCCTACTATTGTAAAGAGGTACATAACCATCCAATTTTAACAAACCCAATCGCCTATCTACTTATATGATAGGTACATATCTGCGAAACCACAGAATAGTTCAAAGTGAACATTTCTTTATGTTGCAACTGATGTTTGTTAAGGTTGGAAACATGGTTTGACTTAGAATATCTGTGTTGGTCCATATGCTCACTGATGGAGATCCCTGGAAACACTTTTGTCTGCACAAAAACGGCTTGATCTTATGCAGATCTCCTAAAAAAACATCCACTTTAGATGCTAGAAATACTGCTGGACACAGTCCTAGCTGATCTCCATTAGTATTACTGGTGTGTCTGCTCCACCTCCAGATGTGCCAATCAGCTGATAAGGTTCTAATACCAACTCGATTATCACATTTGGTACAAATGTCAACCTTGGACATATCTGTGATTTGCAGAAAAGTGGATGGCTAGCATAATATCCTCTAGACTGGTAGCACTTGGAGAAGACATTCGACCTAGTTCCTTCTGGCATTCTGTGGGAGATGCTTTTGGAGTACGGGGTCAGAGGCCCTCTGCTAAGGGCTGTACGGGCCCTGTATGACCAGAGCAGGAGCTTGATTCACATTGCCGGCAGTAAATCAGAACTGTTCCCAGTGCATGTTGGATTCTGAAAGGGCTGCCCTTTGTCACTGTTTCTATTCATTATTTTTATGGACAGAATTTCTAGGCGCAGCCATGGGCTGGAGGGGATCTGGTTCGGGAGCCACTGGATCTCATCTCTGCTTTTCGCAGATAATGTTGTCTTGTTGGCTCCTTCAAGCCAGGACCTCCAGCATGTCCTGAGGTGGTTTGCAGCTGTGTGTGAAGCAGCTGCGATGAGAATCAGCACCTCCGAGTCCGAGGCCATGGTTCATGGGCCAAGGTGGCTTACTCCCTCCGGGTTGGGGGAGAGCTCCTGCCTCAAGTGGAGAAGTTTAAGTATTGTGGGGTCATGTTCACAAATGAGGGAAGGATGGAGTGCAGGACTGACACTGAAGTGCCCTCTTTGGAGCCAAAACACATGTTAAAGTGCCCTTTTGTTTGGCAAAACACACTACACTGCCCCCTTGGCTGGTTAAAACATGATAAACTGCCCTCTTGGGTGGCAAACACGCACGTTATGGTGCCCTCTTGGGAGCCAAAACACACACTAAAGTGCCATCTTGGGAGCAAACTTTTGAGGTCTCTCTCAAATGGTCACATGTTAGTGGGGGCTTAATGCTGACTGAGGTGACACCCTGCACCCTACTGCTGTGTGAGGTAGGTAGCTAATATAGCAAGCTGTCTCTGAAGTTACCGATTATGTATTACTAAATAATAGTGTGTGGCCTGGAAGTGCTATTATTAGGTAGAGATGCCTATCACATGTTTAAGCCTAGGCGGAGGAGCTAGCCTGGCTAAGTCTTGCAGGAATAGCTTTTTTTAAAGTTAGCAAGTAAAGTTAACAGTGGGATTAGCATTGAATCCCCCAGGTTTAAGTTGACCCCCTGCCAGGCTAACCATCTGGGATTTTTTATTCTATTTCAATTTTTAAAAATGCTTTATTTAAAATCCCGTTTAAACTACAATTAAAGTGCACAGCTCAGTTGGAAACACATACATGCTGGAAAGGTACTCCCTGATGCTTGCAAGTTCCGTTATAGTCCAGAGCAGTCTTGATAATTTGAGGCACCGCCCCTTTTAACGGCAGACAGTGTGCAGGCTAATGGCGATCAGCTAATTGGAACAGAGCTGGGTGAGCATTATAAACCATGAATGTAGTTGTAGTGTATATTATGAAACACTTTGTGATAAAAAATAGATTATGCAATCCTCTGTGCAAAGCAGATGTCCCATATTTTGTGAGGGCTAGATACATTTAGCTAATTTTAGGGACATAAATTTATTCTATGGAGCAGTAAATGTGTCTCAGAGCTTTTCAACAGCAATGGTTTAAGCTTTGATATTATTTGTTTTATTTCAATTTCATTTAGTTTCTTTTGTTGCTGTTGAAAACACAGCATTTGAAGACAACACATTGTCAGAATCGCTATAAGACTCTTCTTGAATTGTTGATTTTTTTTTTTTTACATGTGTGTTGAGTAAATGAAATATTTATAACAATGCATTATGTGGTCATATGTTAAGTCTTCAGTCAACTTTTAGCATTGACTTAATGTGGGGACCTTTCTCTTCCACTCAAGCCAAGAATGCTAAGTAGTGCTATACAACATTGGCCTACTATTTGATAATACATTTGGACCACTTATCATACAATACGTACTGTACACAGTACAATTATATTCAGCTAGTTTAATACTATTACTCTTAGATAAAGGCAACACAGACAGTGATGATGGAGATACCAGAGAGCTGAGGGATACAAGGCAGATAGAGACATAGTTAAAGACATAGAGAAGAAAGATGATGATATGGACGAAAACAGTGATGATAAAGACAGAGAGAAGGCTGACAACAATGATATGGAGAGAAGTGATGATGAAGTTGAAGAAGCGAAAACAGATGATGATACAACAGCAAATAACACTTATGCTCTCCTATTTTCATTAAAATATCCCATTGATCCAGCACCTGTTCAAAAGCACAGCATAGATCACTGACAGATATGTTGAGTTTCGTTGCTCCATTGGACCTTGTTAGCCAGGTGAAGGTTTCCCAGAAATTGAGCGAGTGGTATCAAGACAATCCCTGGCTAGAATATTCTGTGGAGAGTGATTCTATGTTTTGTTATAGTTACCGACTTTTCATGTAAGAGGAAAAGTATGAGAGTAAAGTAGCTTGGAGAATGTTGGGACTTGACAATTGGAAAAAAGGCAAAGAAAAAATTAAGCAGCTTAAAAAAAAAACAGAAGCACATATTGGTCAGCATGGTAAGGTGGAGCAACTTCTAGCAGAGACCACTGGAAGAAGCTTTCAAGAGGGCAGACATGGAAGGCCAAGCCAGAGGAGAGGAAGAACGACAATGAAACAGGGAGATAATGAGAAGACTGATAGACTTCACACTGTGTATCTTGCACGACAAAATGGAGTATTCAGGGGTCACAATGAAAGTAAGACATCTTTGAACAAATTAACTTTCCTTGAGCATGTACAGCTACTTCCAAAATATGACTCCACCTCTGCAGCAGGTGATGCCCAGACGCTCCTGCACAGTATAGATTTTGAATTCATCCTATGCATGGAGATTACCACACCCATCTTCATTCAGACTGCCATTGCATCTGCTATGCTTCAGAGAAGGAACCTTGACTTATCAGCATCATTCACACTATCGTCGAAGGGGTCATACAAAGAGTGAAGGCAATGAGGATGGATTAGGGCAAGCCAGACACAGGAAGGTATCTCAAAAGTACAAGTATTATTCTGTGTCAGCTACAGAGGAATACCAAGCTCAAGACTTAGAAGAGCACTACCAGGGAAGGGTGTTCTTGACACGCCTACTGGGTCAGTCCTATCAGGTTTTCACTGCCTTACTGTCTCACGTCACTGGAAGGGTAAACTAGATGACAAAACTGCTGCATCTGTCAAACATATGTGCCAGTTCTATGATGTAGAAGAAGAAAACCTCATCACTGAGCTCAAGGTATTCCAGTCATCATATGCACTCCCCTCCAACAATGTCACAGCTGCACTCAAGTGCCTTGAGGGAAATGATGTGGAATCAGTTTTTCAGAGACTGACCGTGCTCCTCAAATCGTATGCGACTATACCAGGGACAACAGCTTCAGTAGAGTGGTCCTTCTCGAAACTGAATCTCATTAAAACCATGCTGAGAAACCGGTGTGGGGAAAAAAGGCTCTAACCTAATGCTACTCTCCATTGAAAGAGACATTCCAATTGACGAGAACAAGGTCATTGACATGTACAAAAAGATGGCCAAACGAAGAATTTCACCATAGTTCCACCTGCCACATATGGGCGCAAAGACTTCAGACTCATCGCACTTCAGTCATACAAAGACTTGACTTGAAACAAGATGCGGATAACAGTAACAATTAATATTTATTTAAATAAAGCGCACAAATCATAATAATGCTATGAGGTGTGAACGTGTGGTTATCAGTGTGTCTGCTGATGGGTGCATGTGATGAGTGCGGAGCACTGTAAAGTGCAAAACCCAGGCCGCAGCCAACACAACAATACACTGGCGCCAGAGGAAAACCAGATCCTTCTGGTGAGAGAGAGAGAGAGAGAGAGAGAGAGAGAGAGAGAGAGAGAGACAACGACTGAGACGGCCTGCTCTTAAAACTTGCAATGACTTTTATGTTGGACCCTTTTTTTGATCCATATTGAGCCAGAACTGTATCTCACAGAACCAGATGGTGTTAAAATGCACTACAATGCAGGAAATGGCATCTACTTAATTGAAAATGTTCTAGGGGAGGTCCCTGCTCAGACAGCTGCCCATGTGACCCGGCCCTGGTAAGTGGAAGAAGATGGATGAATGGATGGATGGACTTTCTTTTTTCAACATAAAAAACACGAGTTCGTACTTAGCAGAGATAGGTGGGTAAAAGTCAATGTACAGCTACAACGGCAAGCATGATGTTATACTAATATCAATTTGATATTAGGTGGGGGTTGTTGCTACTTTAAAGAGAGGTCCAATGTCTCTGAGTGATCTAAAAAAAAGCTCCATCAGTAGAAAATAAGAGCTGTGACTTACATCATGATCTGCAGCAGGACGTTAATCTCGCCTGGTTTCACCCGCTAACCTCGATTACTCTGAGAGGACACTACTGCCGGATAACATCAGACATGAACAACTGTACATAGAACTGATGTATAACTCCTCTATGGACTGATGAGAAACTCCATCAACACTTTATGGAGGGAATTAACACAAGTGTGTGTGTGTGTGTGTGTGTGTGTGTGTGTGTGTGTGTGTGTGTGTGTGTGTGTGTGTGTGCGTGCGTGCACACTTGTGTGTGTTTAAGCTGCTAACTTAGGTCAGTGGGAGTCAGCAGAGACCAGAACAGCAGCTGTAAAAATAGTTTATAGGAGGAATTAGAGCTGATCATCGTTAACCCGAGTCCAACAAGGAGCGATAAAAGACAGAGAACCTGCACACAAGCTTTTTAACAGTGATGAAGGCTGCTGGGCTCCTGGGATTCATGAGGGAGGGATGAGAAGTAAACCGAGAGGAAGCATCTGAGGTAGCTGCAGCTAGAGAGGAAGAAATACATGTCTGCAGCTGCAGTGTCTGTGTTTGATAATCCTTACCAGAACACAAATATTATTTGAATCAACATTTAGCAGCCTACATTTATGAAATGTGTTGCACAAAAATGAATTGCACTTCAGTGTTTTTCTATGAACAATGGATCAAATGTCAACAGATTTAGCTCCTATTCTTGGTTCTGCAGCACAGATTCAGAGATTCCAGCAGCTGCTGTCATCAAATAGTTCTAACAAACCCTCTATACACTACCTAGTCATACGCTTAGAGACTAGCTGGGGAACGTTTAGCAGCTAAAGAACCTGCTATTTCCCAGAACTAAAAAGACAGAATATTGGACTTTCATTCATGAGGTGAAACAAACAGGACTCTACCCGGTGTTTTACAAAATCACCAGAATAAATGCTGAAACACTTTATGTGGCAACTTAATGTGACGGCACTATGATTATGGCCTGGTTAGGTTTAGGCACGAAAGCCACTTTGTTAGGGTTGGAAAAATGTTTTGACTTGAAATAATTTCTTTTTGTTTTCCATGGCTGGAAAATTCTCCTGAATTTCACTAAAAACACATGGTTATACAAACAACAGCGGCTGGAGACGTCCACACGTCCCCTCAAAAATACACATTTCCTGTCACCAGGATTTATTTATTTTTTTTAATCACAATATACGTCTTATGTTTAACTTGTGACATGAACCAGGTTCCCAACCCCAGACTGAACTGTCAGTGGTCAAGTTGCATTGTGGGCAACATAGGCATGAGTTGAAAAAAAACCTGTACCTGTGCTTTACGTTCGGTCACCTGTCGCTATAACTTCCAGCAGAGAGTCAAGAGGGAAGATGGAGAACGAGACAAAATGAGATTCAAACTTTTAAACTGTGGTGTGATTTTATGTAAGTCTTTTGGGGGCTGTGAATGTTTTTTTTCATGGTGTTCGAGCCTTAACTCAAAGTGATATCCTGTCACTATGTGACTGACAATAACATTTCTTGAATCTTGAACCATTACCCTAGGCTCCAGACTAACTTTATTTTACAAGGAGCACAGTGTAGGGGGGTTGCGCACTGCTGTCAGTGTTTTTTGTGCCTCTGATTCATGTCTTCATTTTACTCTGCAAGTAGTCCATTTATTTGTCATGACGGAACTTCATTCAAAGCAGAGCTCCACCAGAGAGCCTGCAATCGTTGAGGAAGGTTATCTGATATGTCAGTGTTTCCCCTATATGCATTCTGCTGCTGGATGTTCAGTGCGGCCGCAAAAAAAAAGAAAAAGAAAAAAGACTTGATTTCTGTCGGTTTAATATCACTGGTGAAAGGTGAATTTAAGTTGCACACAGTGAAAGCACCCTATGTAACCCTATGTTACTTAAAATCGATTATTATTGTCATTACTGCTATTTGTATCATTTCTACAAGTCACCCTTTAAGTTGAGTGACTGAAATCCTCGTCATCCTATTCAAAGTCTGCAAACAGGCGACTCATCGAACCGGGCTGAAGTCAGTTTCAGGTTGGATATTCGACAGATATTCACTCTGGTCCAGCCGCGACTTTATTGAGGTTCACCCAGTGTCAGCAGCAGTTAGCGGTTAGCTCACCTCACAGAGCCTCGCTGAATCACTGGAAACTGATTTAGGGACCGTCATTAAATTACTTAGCCTAAGTATATTAATACATGATAATTTCAGTTTTTTCAATATCTTCCATGACATGTGGCCCACTGACTCCAATCCGGCCGCAGACTGAATTAGTAAACTGGAAAAAAGAGACTCAGCTCTTTTTATTATATTTCAGTGCTTCCTCTATTTTGTATGAATATTAATATGCAGAAATTGTGATTTTCTTCTCAGTAACTTCCATGTCATGTGGCCCACTGACTTCTGAAACAGATTCTGTTTGCATAACTAATTTATAATAATAATAAATAAAATAATTGTAAAAAAAAAAAAAAAAAAAACTCTAATGCTCAAGAGGTTAACATATTTTTAAGCAGCAATGTCAACTTCTACTCTATTTTGTCTCATGTCTTAGTTTCTGATTCTGAAATTATCTCACTAGTAGTCACCATATTAAGGGTTATTTTTCAAAATGTTCTTACAGGCCCTGGACCCCCCTAGTGTTACTAGGTTACTGACTCAGAGCACTGCTGCTACAAAAAAATCTAGGGGAAACACTGTGTTCTAGGAATTTTGGATGTGTAGGGCGAACTATTTTTTTTTTTTTTGTGGAGCCCTATATTTTCCTACTTTCTTGTCATTTGCCAATCACACTTATGTGTATTACTGATACATACTTTGATAATAAATGCAAAAATTACAGAGTAAAAAAGGTGATGGTGTAAGGGGGGGATTTAGGCAGAGGGCGGTAAATTGATGGTCTGTTTTGGTCCACCAGTTCGCCACCTCGGAGGGTACACTTTTTTCTGACTCCACCGCAATCTAAATCCGATATGCCGGAAATCGCGTAAGCTGGGGGGAGGTGTCAGTGATGCGCATTGTTGTGCGACCCCCAGCCGGGGAGTTTTAAAACCAGGAAACAGCTGATCACAGCAGTCAGTCCATCACTTCATCCGCGGACGTCAAGATGAGCAACTGGACAGCCACTGAGATCCAGGAGATGCAGCGTCTCCTTGGTCTCTGGAGCTGTCTTCATTGTCTGCTTGTTGGAGAAGCTACAAATGGTCGCTGCTTTCAAATTAAAAGCCCCCCCGCTAAGAACGCAGTTCTAAACTCCAATGGGATGCAATGTAAAGCTCTTATTTTGAAGACAGATTTGTTGTCTTTCTGTCAGAGAATGCAACATACTTAACCTTCAGCTTCCAGTCAGTCCCCTCACCTCAGCATCATCCACACGTCTTGAAAATGAGTTGTAGACATTTTAGAAAAGTTTTCTTTATCTAATTCAAGGCTACCTTTTGGCGCGCACATGTTCGCAGTTCACTGATATTCTCTGGTACACGCCCATGTCCCGTCCATAACACCCCCCCCACAAAAAAAGCTCTCCGGTTCTATGCGATTCACATGAATGACCCAACTGACCAAGAAAATGGCGATTATCGCAGAAAAGCAACAAGTTTGCAGGTCTGATTAGAGAAATAAGGAATACAGACAGTACCATTATTGTCCTTACAGTGCAATATTAATGAACAAGCATTCATAAATCATAAATGCAGGCAATGCACAGAAATTTAAACATAAGATGTGCTCAGTAACCTTCCTATCCTTTCACAGTATACACACCACAACTTAACAAAAAAAAAGTCGCCACCTGGATTTAACCAAGCAAATAGCCTCCTATTGGATAACTACCGCATGAGCGATTATCTTTCAGCTGGCAAGAAGTTGTTTAACCCCAACTGACGAATGAGTAGCTTTTCTTAAACCACTATGTTGAAAGACACATCCCATGGTCGTGGAAAAGATCTTTTTGAGAGGGGTCAAGTCATTGGCATGCATCAAGCAAAGAAAACATCTAAGGAGATTGCAGAAACTACTAAAATTAGGTCAAGAGCTGTCCAACGCATTATGCAAAACTGGAAGGATAGTGGGGAACCAGCATCTTCGAGGAAGAAATGTGGCCGGAAAAAAATTCTGATTGATCCTGATCGGTGATCACTTAAACGTATCCCATCAAAAAGCCACAAATAATGCTCAGAACAGCACCGAACTTCAGAAGCAGCAGTTTCTGGTTGGAGGTGTATACCACAATGTATTGTTATTGTGCGGTCATTTCTCAGATTTCTAACACTAAGTAAACCAGTGGTCTGCAAACTTGATCTCTTACAATGTCACGGTGTTTTAGACCATGGATTAAATTTACACTGGAATATCCCTTTAACAGGGAGAAAATAAGCATCAAGAGTTCATTTCACCATTGTTTACTGAAAGTGAAACCTTCTCCTTCCAGGCTCGGGACAACTTTAGGACCCTCCCCCTCCACACGTTAGCCACTTTACTGTGAGGGCACTAAATCTTTCAGCCCTGTGAGAGTGGTGAGAGAAAACACTGGGAAATTCACTGGTCACACTGTCTCAAATTTTGGTCGAAAAATGCGACCATTTGGTCGCAATCTGGACCCCTGTTACCTGATCTGGGAACATTTCTGCCAGAGTCATGTCAGGTAAATTTTCGTGGTGGTCGTTAAACAACGAAGACAACAACTCCCACGATCCTGCACTACTTACATCCTGTTTTCTTATGATGGAGAGACCTGCTGCCAGTGGGAAAAGTGTTTTTCACTTTTGATAATTTTTTTTTTTTCAAATTGAATTGTGGTATCTCGGGTGATTCTGCCTTCCGTAATATGAAATATATTGAAAATGTCTTGTGTTTTTGTTCAGTTACTGAGCTCTCAGGCAGGCTGAATGACTCTGAGTCTGCAGGTTGAACATGAAGCAGGAAGTGTTCTCTGTCCTGCAGAAGAGGAAAGAAAGCCCAGTGTCTGTAAAGGCACATATAAAGCTGCTGATTAGCTGCCTGGCTGTTAATTTCTGCTGACACTGTATCAGGGTTATTTGCAGCAGCCGCTCAGGCCTGCAATGACCGTACCTCACACAATGAGGAAGTGACAGTTTAATGTGGCGGATAGATCAAAACGGCTAATGTTTTATTAGGGGCCTGCCATCGGCTGCAGGTGAAAGCTGCTTTTATTGGAGCCCTTCCCTCTTCTCTCAGCACAGAAATAAATGAAGGTATTAACATTAAGCACCTCTCCCATCAAGGCAGCAGGTCCCTTTGCGCCTGCCGTTATGTCCTCCAGCCAGAATTTACCCACACAGCCTCCGTTCACCTGCCATTTCCACAGGCCTCAACCAGGTGAACCAAATCACTCCTCAGTTCCAGTTACAGCTGTTCGCATTTCTGGATGCTGTTGTTAAAATGAATGTGAGGTGATGTTCAGGACGTGTCAGCTCGGTGGTGTTATCAGCTCGGCAGCCTGCTGAACCATTCCTGTGTTTTCAGGGGAAAGTGAAGAGAACAAAACAAAGAGAATGAAGGACGAGTGTGAACTCAGCAGGAGGCTCACTGTCAGAACTCACACACCGCTGCTTTTTTATCTTGTATTTCACACACACACACACACGCACACCTTCAGGAGTCATTGACCGTGGGTGTTTTCGCTAGCTCTGGTACGGTTTGTTTAGGCTGCCGTTAAAACAGAAAAGTGAACCAGTCTGCATGAATGCACTTAAAGACAGAATTGGAGAGAGGTGTGTTTTAGAAAGTATTTCAAATGTAAAACTTTAAGATGGCTATACATTTACTTCATTGATATCCTGGTGGCTAGCTAAGCAAGCTAGCTGATAAGCTAACCAGATAAACAATGTAAATGGAACGATTTAGTGCAGCCACCTCCTAATCACAGCTGACTACAAATCCACCTCTTTTGTGAAGCATTCAGAAGGTGAAACAGACACAAATCTGATACCTTATACTTAAGCTCTCCAGCTCTCCTTTATCTTAAATGTCAGCACAGTGTGTTTACTATAGGTCAACAGCATGAAGGTTGGGTTCGGAAGTTCAGAGAAGTTGAAAATGAGCTAAAACTTTCCAGATATTTTCTTCAACCTGCTCATTTCAATGATTCCCTGTAGAGTTTGTGACACCAAATATGTTATGCAGCTGTTCGTTTATGAGTGGAACCCCATATTTTTTGCTTAAAGGTGTCATATTGTAGAAAGGAAGATTTTCCATGTCCTTTATCATTATGAAACAGATTTAGGTGCTAAAAAAAGAGAAGTAAAATGAGTTTTTGCTCAGAGGATTTAAACTTCAGATGCTAAAATAGTTATATATCACAAATTAAATACATTCAGCATGTATGTTAGAGCTGAAAGATGCATTGATTAGTTGGTTTGCAGACTGTTGTGCAAGTTTCATCATGTGATTTAAAGAAATGAGGGTCCCAGAACTAATGACCCTTTTCTGGGGGTGCTGAAGAAATCTGCAGCAGCAGCCTGAGTTTCCTGAAGTCTCCACAGTTTATCAGATGAGCTCCAGGTTGCCCAGGCAGCCTGTCTCATATTGTTTCAGCTTATGGTGCATGTAAACACAGTCGATAGCTGCAGCTTAAAAGCAGCAGGGGTGGAATTGCAGCGCTCCGCCTCCAAAATGTTCACCACCCGCCCAGCTGTGGAACGAATGTAAATATGTACAATGCAGAAGAAGAACGTCTGCTTATCTGCAAACTAATTATACATACAATACCCTGTCTATAGTGTGTACCAATCATCTTAAATATTAAATATATGAATGTGGTCATTTTCAAAGTGACTTTTTCATCTCTTGAATAAAAGTTTTCTTTCCTTGAATTAGATGAATTTGTTTTTTGTGTTTTTTTGTTTTTGTGCTGCTGTAAAGCGCAGATGACCTGGTCATGTGAGCTGCTCACAGACTCGTCAGGGCCACAGCGATCAAACATTATTGATTTTAAAAATCTGGATGATTACATTTGTAGTTTCCCAGCCAGGCATCCTGGAGCAGCCAAGCAACGGCAAACATTCTAGCCCTTAAGGATTATGCCAGCTAGCATAGCACTGTTGACAGAAACTTAAAATAATATCTCCAGTGCTCGCTGAAGAATAAGAATACTCACCACATCTCTCCACTCATCCAGACTCTTAAAATTCTGCTTTTGCTTTCAGCACAGCAAGTCACTGCACTGCGCTAATCCCCATTTTGTTTATGTCTGCTTCCCCGTGAGATCACGTGGGAGAGATCATGTGTGACCCCAGCCTCAGTCTGCTGAGCCATGAAGCAAGAGACCTGACGCCACATCCCCTCCTGCTGCGGAGTGGTGTTCATTCAAAATATATTCAAACGAAACACCTTTTGTTCACCTGTGTTCTTACTGTGCTTATGTCTGTGTTTTTACTCCTGTGGGACAGATGTGAATTAAACTGAAGTGAACGTTCCTTTATGTTTGCATCAGTCTGTTGTGGCTCTCCTGTAGAAACGAGACTGAGGTGTAATCATCCAGGAATTATCCCGCTGGCTCTAATGGCTGATTTAAGATAATTGTAAATATGCTTCACTAGTTTTAATATGCAGATTATTGTTGTATCGTGACTGCTCCCCCAAATATGACTCTTTAATCCACCTCGACGCCATTAGTTCTGTTTGGTTTATTAAAAGGGTATGCTTACTGTTAATGTTACACAGAGAAAAGAAAAGCAGAAAGAACAACTGAGCATTATTAACGTATTCCAAGCTCTGCTTTCACAGTAAGATTTGTGGCCAGTGAGTTACAGCTCAGTGTTTCCTACCTTTTTAAAATGGATGGTGCAAATGTAGCTTCTCTTTGGTCCACAGTGTCAGATACAGAGAAACCTCTGACCTCCAGCTTTAGATTTAGTCAATCATTAGACCCCTGATACAAAGTGTATGTGAGACTAAGGCCTGCTATCAATAGCTGTCCTGAGTGATCCGCTCACAAGTGGACAGCTCTCAGTACAAGTGTGAATGAACACAAACCAGATTGAGGACACATTTAAGAAGAACTCTGGAAGAAGTAGAAGAAGAAGAAGAATAGGATGAGTTAATTCAGGCAGGGTTTTCTCATGTTTCTCACAGTCCACCACAAACAGTGCACTTCTTCTTCGGAGCCCTCATCATCACTGATGGTGGGTCAGCTGGCAAAGCATTTTCCAAACTCTGTCTCTGACTAATTCTTCATTATTTGCTCCCTCTTGTGAATTCAGCAAAAGTTCTACACGAGGTTCTGCTCCTCTGTGTGTCTGTGATGAACTTTGGATAAAGAGCGAGTGAGATGTGATCATGGATGATCATTCTATGAGTTGGTTTCGCTCTGATCTGTGAAATCTCCTCAGCCTCTCACTGTTAAAAAAAAAAAAAAAAAAAAAAAAAAGGCCTTTATTGTACCAGTTCAAATCATAAGTCTGAAAACTCAGTTTTAAAATCCTGTGTATTTGGTTTTAATAAGCACTGAATTTATCATTAAATTTCAGCAGGCACCTCAGTCCAGTTAAATAAAGGGCTGAGTGAGTGTCCAGATGTGAGGAGCGTCTGACTCTGGCTGCTGACGGCGGCCTTCTTGTGTTGTGAATCTCACGCTGGCGCTGCAGATGCCTTTTGTTGTCACCTCTTAACTCGACTCACCAGGAGCCTGACACTTAACAATCTGGAGCTCATAATGTGTGGCGAGGAGGAGCCCTCGTCTCCCAACATGCTCTCCTTGTTCTCTCCTGCTCCGGTCCGTGCCCTGGAGGGACGGGATTCTTAAAAAGAGTCGTGTTGAGGGTTCTGTTTTTTATCTCCTTCAGAGCTGAACTCCAGCTACTGATAATGTGTCGGGAGGCTTCTCTTCGCTTGGTTGGGCGTTTCTTTTAGACTTGTGAAGGCATCAGGGAAGTTTTTTTAAGTTTGACGACAGGAAGCGGAAGACAGCAACAACAACAACAACAACAAAAATGTCCAGAGTTGCATCTGAATTGCTGAATCAGTCAGAAATTTTGATTATGGTTTGCTGCATTGTGCACTATGATGGAAACTTTGGTGTCGCCACATTTTACAGTTTTTCTCCGGGCAGCGTGAAATGGCACATTTCATCTGCAAGGCTTTGTATCAGTGCAGATGTGCTGAGGTTTGAGTCACTCTAAAGCTCCCCGACAGAGAGAAGGAAAAATGAAAAGTGTCCTGCCTCTGAAAAGTTGATGACACGTTCGGCTCGCTTGTCTGAGAGAATGGCAGCTTGCGAATTTGAAGCTGTCAAGTTGTGCTTTGACGACGAGTCAAAACTCTGGGAGAGGCCCGGTTTGATTTCCTCAGAGTTTAGATCACATCCCGTCACCTCACCACTTACAGGTGTCAGCTCCTGTTTGGCTGCAGTCAGATAAAACAAGAGGAAGGAGACACAAGAAAACACTGCGGCAAGTGAATTAATCTCCTAACAAGTGATCAACTGATAGGTTGATACTTCAGATTCAGTTGTGTTGTGACATTACCGCATGTCCTCTCTGGTTAAGTTAGGGTTAGTAAAAGATTTTTTTTAACATAAAAAATATGTCTTTTGAGCACTGAAACATGGCTGCAAATGTCCTGATCTCCAATCAGAAATAAGAGGTTTTTAAAGAGCATCTCTCTGCTGGAGGAGTCTTTTCTTTTTCTTTGGTTCAGGCAAGTGTTTCAGTTGAGATGCTTATTTAAATACAGAAGATAGTGGAGTATCCTGAGATCTTCTATGCTAAATGCAGCAATTACATAAAGATCAAAAACGCTGTGTGAGACGCTGCAGAGCCTCCTCACTCCTGACATGAATTCACTTCTATACAGAAAGCAGTTTAATGGGCTCTTAAAGACTCCTTGAAAACTGAGCGCAGTCACGTCCACCGCAGACATTAATCCATAAACTTGTACAGTATGTAATTTTACGCTTCAGAGTCACTTCATGTCTCTGTGACTTTAATGGTTCCAACAGATAAACAGACGTGAACGCTGCTTTTCTCAGAGCTTAGGAGGGTTTGAGCCGTTTGTGGATACACATTTAAATCCAAGACATAACTTCTCACACAAAGAACGATAAGACTGGAGGGATGATTAGGGATTTTCCTTTTCGGTAATTAAACCATCTCATGACTCTTAGGATCAGATTAAGTCGAGGACTTTTCACACCACTTCTGGGAATCATCTGCATCCTGATACTCTCTCTGTTTTGAGCCGATCATACAAACAGCAACCACTCACTGCTTATATCAGCTCTGTGTGTCAATGTGTCTCAGCTGCTCTGAAGTTGAAGAATATACAGAGAAACTGTTTTTGATGAGTTTTTCTTGGCACTGTAGTTCTTCAAGTTACTTCTTGAAATATACTATAAAATACTAAAATATACTAAATATACTATATACTGTACGATGTTCATTGATCATAGGCATTGAGATGGTTAAAAAATTGTGGGTCATTAATTTGGTGAACGAGAGACAGATTCAGATGAAGTGAAGTGAGTTTTCTCAGCAGAAGCTGAGAAATCCTGATTGAGTGTCTGATATCAGCCCAGTCGCCAGAATAAATGTTGGCAAAGTACGACTGTTTATGTGCAACTTAAAGGGATAGTTTGTTTTTTGAAGTGGGGTCATATAAAGTACATGATCGGAGATTACGGTAGGGAACAGACCGACTATAGATATGTACTTTATGTGACCCCACTTCAAAAAACACGAACTATCCCTTTAAGATCAGTTTCTGATTTGACGCTGTGACGTCTCATGCTTATGATGTGGTTAGGTGTAGGCACAGAAGCTACTTGATCATGGTTAGTAAAGTGTCATGTTTTAAAATGCCTGCTTCTGTTTCCATGAGCATGACTGGAAAATGACCTCACATTCCTTTAAAAGAATTCAGTGGTTTCATGAGTACAAATGTTGAAACACAGTCTTGAACAGTGGTTTCTGGCAGCCATATTGCCACTTTTCCATCACTTCCGCTTACTAAAGGTTTTGAATGCCGGTCTTGTACTTATTTTGAGTATTTCCACAGTTAGGTAAACGTATTTTTTCTGATGTAAATGATCTGAATACTTATAACATTGCAAAGTTTTTAAAGACAGACACGAATTATGAAGTACTGATAGACAGACCCTTATTTTGTATGTTTAGGTCTCCACGTAGGATCTTTGACCATAAAGAAAATATAGAAACACAAGTCTGACTGAAAACTTTCCTATTCATTCATTGTGTGATCAGCTGACTGGACCATTTCATTTTTCCTATTTTGAAAACTCCTTTTAACCAGTACAGTAAGTGTCCTGGTGGCTGAGTTTACATCAGCTCATTCAGAATCCTTTCTCTGCTGCCAACATACTTTCTCATTCGGGGGTGAGATGACAGCTGGATTTTTACATAAAAATCTGGACGGGTGCAGCTTCAACAGACTGTCAGAGCACAAAAAATAAAAGAGTCTGAGCTTCTGGGCCCGTACGCCCGCTGTGAAAGCAGGTCCGGCCAAACAGCTGCCGAGCCGGCGTGCCGCGGCGTCCGAGGCCAGCTTCTCCATTAGCGCTGGATGTTAGTGAGGCGTAGCCGGCGGAGACGGCTGCTGTTGGCATCGCCATGTGTCCACTCACCGTTTCCTACACACACACACGGGAAAACAGGAAATGCAACAGGGAGTAATGTGGAACAGATTCGACTAGTCTGCAGCCAGACTCCCCTCTGCCAACCACAGCAGCCGACCAATGGAGGAAATTATGAAAAAAACAGATGAGAAAACACATTAGGTTTAAAGAACATACGAGACAACTTGCTCACATACAGATAAAAAGAAAAATTACATCTATCCACCAATCGATTTATTTATGCTGTACTTTAGGATGAAGCTGCTAATTAAAGCTTGAGCGTTACAAACCAGGCGCTGACGATCAATACCAGCCTCAGCAGCCTGCAGAGGGCCGAGCGAGGGCTGTACGGGCAGAGAGAGAGAGAGAGAGTGGGGGGAGGATGGTGGGTCTGCCTTCATTTATTGAATTTCCACTTGCTTTACAACACGGTGCTAAGCAGAGGCACGAACAGACTGCAGCTGCTAACTGCTAACCAGCAACACAGCGGCCACACACACTCTTATTCTCACTAGTGAGCGCTTTGTATTGAATTACATTCATTTAGGTCACTTGTCCTCATCTTAACCCTTAACCACAAACCAAGCCTCAAATACACTGTTCACCTGCTAACAGTACATGCCTAACACGTGAGGATGGAGCAAGCATACGCATGCTTTCCATAAACAATTCTCACTTTGTAAAAATAGCCCTCATGTCTTAATGAAGTTATTTAATTAAAAAATGTCATGTCTCCACATGTGTAAGCATCAAACTGCTGAATATTTGTGATATTTTGCAGACAAAACCAGGTATTTTTTGCTGCAAACTTGATCTTCTCCTAACCCTAACCAGACCATAAGCATGGCGCTGTCACAACATAACAATTCAACTTGAACCTAAAGGATCAGCAACATGAAGGAATGTGATGTTTCAACACATCTGTGGTTTGCAGAAATGTAGGTTGAAAACACCTCTCTCAGAGCAATGAAACAGAAATGAGGACCTGCGATGTTTTAACTCCCACCTTAAAAAAAGTTTCATCCTCCCCACTTCTCACCCGATAAAGAGGTGAAACGGCCTCAGTTCCCAAAAACTGTATTCACTTACTCACCCTCCAAAAATCGTCCCTGCATATAAAAATGTACTAATTTTCCCGGAGGATCTACAACATTTCTGACTTTCGAGAAATATCCCCCAGTCTCCGGCTGAGGTAGACCGATCGATGGTGATGGCAGCGCTGAAGGCGGCCGACCAATGGGCTGCCTGATCTGCAGGCTGCTCTCGGCACCTTCGTGCTCTCGGGCTCGGCCCCTGACAGCCGCCTCCATCACTACTGATGTGAGCTTGTACAAAAATCGAGCTGGGCATGCTCGTGGCTCTGATGCTTTGATTACCCCGAGGCCTGCAGCTGCCGCTCTGTCCAATTAGTGTTATGGATGAGCTTCATCTCATCAGTGCCTCCCCTCCCTCCATCTATGTTGGCCCCTGGCTGGCCGCCTGGCCCCCAAGCAAGGGAGAGGGAGGCAGCCACCAGACCTCGGGGACCTTATCGGAGAATTCAGCCGGGGAAGGTGAATCTTTGAAATCAGCCGTTTCTTTCCAGGAGGTGAGACCTCAGAGGCATTCAGGAGTCAGACTGTAGACTGGTTGTTTTGGGAAGAAAATGGAATCGACACAACATCACGTTTCAACAGGAACATCTATCAAGAGCCAGCAGCTTCAGAGTCGATCTTATTAACCCAGTAATCCATCTGCTCTAAGAATCAGTAATCCATCTGTTCTGAGAACCATTACAACTCGATCAAAGTTTCAGGTCACAAATACACACAAATAACAAAAACACAGTGTGCAAGAGAGGCATAATGTAACACTGGCTCTGATGGAGAACGATGATCCATCACTGAAATTCTATTAGATGAGAGCTGTGCCATGAAAAATTGTTTCAAATAATGAAAAAAATGGGTATTGAAGAATAAAATAGATAACGGGATCTGATTAAAAACTGTAACCACTGTTCAACCAGCCCTGTTTCTTCAACTATACACAGTGTCAAACAGAGTTTACTGCCTCAGCTAACCCCACAGTAGACAGTGACCCGTGTCTGTTTACTCTCATAATTTACACTGCAGTCCAGAAACATGGCAGCTCTCTCCTCAGACAGATGCTGCTGCTGGGTGAGCTGTGGTAAATCACGCAGTCACTCACTCACACACACACACACACGCACGCACGCACGCACGCACGCACACACACACACATAGCTGTGCCCATCATTTGGCCCTGACCTGATTGAAACTGCAAAATCTGAGCTTTTTAAGTGACCCAAGCTTTAAGTTTGATGTATTTAATTTAGTGGCTGCTAGTTTGAAGACTAATGCAGTGCTAATACTACTAGCTACAAACATTAACTGCTGTAGCTGTTTGAAGTCCTTCTGTTTCCCTCTCTTTGCTCAGTTTTCTTATCTTTCAGCTGTGTGTCTATTTCTATCCAGGGGCAACAATCCGGTGTCAGCTTTGAAAGGGAACAACTACATGTTCTCAAGAGCAGTTCCTGAGGGGGGGACGCCAAATGTGGCTGGGAGGAGGGGATCAAAACATTGTGTGGCAAAAGACTGCTATTTCAATTGTAACTGACATAACATAGCTGTGTTTGACAGTGTTGGGGGCATTTGTATCTTCGGTAAATGGTTCTTGCTGTGTGTGTCAGTATAACTGATCACCATAGTCAAATTCCTGTGTGTCCTGGCCAATAAAGCTGATTCTAATCTACCTAGATGTATCCCATCGGATATTTTTATTTATTTATTTTATTTTTTTTACTCAATAACATTAAAAAATAACCAAAACAAAACAGAGCTTGAAGCTTTATCAAAATGTACCAAGATTCAGCATTTTGAATTTTGTGCTTTGTGAACCTTGTCTTTAACTTTAGAGGGGCTCTGTGGAGCGTAAGAGTTGTGTTGGAGGCCAGGCACAAACATTAGCTACTAGACTCATAGAGACAAATGAGAGACAGGGAGAGACAGGGCGAGATGGGTAAGGTCTTATTTTTCATGTCCCGTTAAAATCTGCTCTCATATGACCAATATAAACACGACTAAGGCACAACATACTGTTAGATCGAGACAGTTTGTATGATCATATTCAGCAAAATTATGAAAGAAACAAACTATTATACGTGAACAAAATGTACTGAATGAAACAGGTTTTACAAACTTAACACACTACATATGTTCAGGGCCAGATGGGAGTGAGTCATACACAATGCATAGGCTGTTTCTGTAATAGCAGGTGAAAACAATGACAGTAGGTGTTTTATGAATGAGACAGAAACAGTGAACTACACCAGTCCTCCAGTGTGACACCATGTTATTATCAGTCTGTATGTTTCCATGTAAAGCTCGTCAGCACTGCTTCTCTCCTGGGATCAAAAATACCATAACAGGCGTCTCCAAGCTCCTATACACTGATTTTACTCATCAGCCAGGGAGAAATACATTTCAAAGAGAGGGGAAAAGACGAGCCGTGTGGTACAGATGCAGGAGGCGAATGCAGGCCGGTGTCACCAACATTAGCCCAGTTAGAGTCTGACAGCCTGTGCCTGACACTTCCTCCAGCATTCCCTCTATCTGCAGAAATAATCCCCGGTCCGATCCACCTGTCATACAAATGAACCCCCTCATGTTTTATTTATGAGTGTTTCATGAATAGATGTCCTCTGTGTTTCTGACACACTTAAATCGCAGCGTATTCTTGGAGGCGACATTAGAGGCGCTCCAGCGTTGGTTTCAGAGGAGGAGGTCAGCCGCTGCAGAGGGAACCTGTGGTGACGCCAGACAATAAATAGGTGCGTGAAGTGAAAGTGAGAATATGTGAGCAAAGCTTCTGTTATTTGCTCTTTCGTCACCCCGACAGGTATGACAGAGACGAAATAGTCCTCGGCAGAAATGTGCGAACTAATCTCACCGGGGCGCTGTGTGAACACGAGGTCCAGGAAAGATGGAAGAAGGGGCAAAAAACAAGCCTATAGGAAGGAGGTGTGAACACAAAAACAACCATCTGTGCTCACTGTAAGCTCTGTCCTTTAATGAAGTGTAATCACTGTATTTTTATCTTCAGAGACAGAGCACAGAGGATTCATACAGGAAAGAATGACTTCAAATGACTATGTAAGCATTGTTGGTCTTGTGTTCCCTCGTCTCAGTCCAAAACCCATGAAGGGTCAGAGGTTAACGCAAGCTTAAGTGATTTTCTTTTTTTCTTCTTTTCAATTAATGCATGCATGGTTGGTAAAAAGTGTCCAAATGAGACTACAGAGGTTGTCAGGGACATTAAACTACCCCGTCTTCACAGGCCCACTATAGTTACAAACTATTCTAACTCTGACTTTACTATAAACGGATCAATGTACAAATTGTATAGTGCAGTGAGCAGCTTAGCGGTGGTGGCGTTGAAGTCATGTGACCGAGATGTAGTCTGTTTATAGCTGAACATTCACATTTTAAGTGAAGTTTATTTTTTTGCAATTACCCAAAATCCAGTTGAATAATGTCAGAGGCTTTTTGTGGAGGGAACCAGGGCGATTCTGACTTCAGGGTTAGCTTACGATGATCTGTCTCCCTGCAGCTGTGTGTGTGTGTGTGTGTGTGTGTGTGTGTGTGTTGATGAAACGACAGTTGGTCTTTATACCAAGCTCTGGGGATGACGGCCAACAGGAGACTCTCCCTTTAAATAACATATGGACACCTTACACGCATTATGAGAGCCAATTCTTTTGGGGTAACCCAAACAGAACAAAATATGAATAATTCAAATCCTCAGTAGTAAATAACTGTCCTCGCAGCAGAATACTGTTGTAGGATAAAGTGTAATTATAGGAACTGCCAAGGTGTGTCTGAGGCATATGGCTGTTTGTCGCTGGGTGACGGTTGTTTTTCCGCTGGGTTTCAGGGAAGAAGGACGCCCGTCTTTGTTCTGGGATTTGTGACAACAATATGTGATTACTGCTGTTTTATTTATGGCCGCCTGTTTTTCTTATTTTCCAGCTTCCATGTTTCTCTCCCCCGCAGAGGATTTCAGCTGCTGCCAAAGGCTCTGTCCCGGTCATTCATCATTTAAAAGGTGCCAGTCAATAAATTATATGAGTGAATGATTCATTCAGGCACTAAGTGCAAGCAAATACTGTGTAAGCTGCTGTCCATGTTCATGTTCAAAAGAGGAGCATCCTCTTTAATTCATCAGGCCGTTTCTCACTGAAAACTCTCAGGATTTCTCTCCATACTCATACACTGTAAAAAGAGCTGCACATTCAGTGATGAAATCAACTCGTTTTGACACTTTAACACGAGGTTTAAGCATCATTTCTGCTTATTGTATAGTAATATTTCTTATTTTGTCTTGTTTCGGATTCACTGGCAGAATTAAACGTGCTGAGATCAAGAGAATTATCTGAACACAGAGGCTGATGTTTTCTCTCTTTTTTCACACTCCTGTCAGAAAATGAATTTATCTCCGACCTTCAGGATCAATGAAAGCATCTCCTAAAGAGAGAGAAACAAAGCTGGGGTCTTTGGGTTGGTGGAAAGCACTTGTACCTTAAATATATTGATTGTATGTTACTCTGCTTTGTTGTATTTCGTACCACACAACATTTATTTGATATTTGATATTTGATATAGATATTCCTCATAGATTAAGATTTGACAATGAAAAACACAGAAATCTACAAACTGACAGCCGCTTTTTGGTCATTCCTATTTGTCCTTTAATCTGAACGTAAGACTCTCTGGTTGATTGCAGTGGATTCAGGCTGACTTCTTATTCATGATGGAGAGCAGCGAGGACATGACCTGTCAGGCCTTCTGTGTTGGTTGTCTGAACATCAATTTCTGAGTCAAACATGAACTTAAATGCAAAACATGCCGACTCATTCATCAGTGAACATCTTTGTCATCATTTTAATGTCAAAAATGTCAAAAATGCACTGATAGAATAGAATAGAATTACTTAATTATGTTATTATTTTGTTAGTGTCCAGTGTTTGAGCCTTCATGAAGTACAGTTAAAAAAAAAAAAAAAAAAAAACGAAAAAAAAAAACAGCGTTGATGACAAACAGTCCTGTTTTGACTCACAGCAGATCTGCTCACAAATCTGGAAAAATACGAACACACAGTGGACGGTGCTGAAAAACATTTAATGTGAATTTCTGCCATTAGAAACTGGCAGAATGTTTCAAAGTCGGGGTGGATGGCTTTAACATAACATTATACAGAGTAAGTTCAGTGTATGGAAGTATGACACAATCAACAACAGTTCAATCAGCAATCTTTGAGAGACTCTCACTGAAGCTTCGTCCTCGTCTATGATGGTTTACAGCCAGTTACATAACCCTCACTCCTCTGTTGTTTCACTTGTTTTAAGAGTGCAGGAGGGGAAGATTCATTTTCATCTGTCATGGTCTTAATATCTGCCGCTGAACGCTCTGTGGAGCGGCTTGGAGGCGCCGCTCGGTGACAAGAGGCGACTTGTTTCAGTTCAGTGTTTATGGAATAAAAGCAACAGGAAGACAGACAGGCGCTCCCTACCCAAGGCCATAATTATCCTGTTTGTTTCAAGGCCGGCGTTTTTGTTTTATTCAAATCTCCGCAGGGCTGACGAGGCTCGGGAAAGGCTCATTTTACTGTCATGTCAGGTTTGTCAGCATGAAGACACAGCTTTGCATTAAATATCCTGAGTCTTTTGTTACAGTGTGGAATGAACAGCAGGAAACAGAAGTGCTCTAACAGCCACATTACAGCTCATGAATCAGATGCAGATTCCTCCTGTAGACAGGACAGATGTTCACATTAACAGACAGGAGGGGAGGATTACACTGACATTCTCACCTGTCTATCACATGGCCAGTTCAGTCCCGATGAGACAGTGAGAGGTCAAGACAGATTGGCCAAGAAGTGGATCAGTAATCAGCGTGATCATTTTGAAGTGTTCGCGTGCGTTATATAGGAACTGTTTAACAGTTGTCATGGTGTGGAATGATTCCTGTGTCAGCAGTTTCTACCTCTGAGTGAATGAACATCTTGAAACACGAGTACAGATCTCTGCGGCAGTATGAAAATGCTGGATTGGCTCTCTTTCCTTGACTTCTTTAAGCTTTAGCTCAGAATGATGTGGTCTGTCTAGTCTAGTCCCTCTTCTTCCATAGTAAACTGTCTCTGAGCTCTGGGGTGTGAAACAATGTCTGAAACTATCCCTACCTCTGCTCTGCACATCTGTCTGAACAGGTACTCCAGGCCAAAACATGATCTTTCCCAACCAACCGGATTTTGTTCCTGACCCTAACCAGAGACAGCTGCAGAGCCAGAGACCATTTTAACATTTTTAAGCATGAAACCACTGAATAGTTTTAACTCAACCTGAACTAAAGTAAACTTTTCAAAGAGTTGCACCTTTAATACATCACCTGTATGCTACCCTGTACTTTTACTCTACCACATTTCAAAGGCAAATATATTTATTAAAGCCCTGCATTTTTTTTTACAAATAAACATCATAGATTAAAACACCCAAAATCCAAAAAGTAGCGTGCTTGTCATCTGCTGATCTCTTTGTTTTATCTTCACTGAACTGTTATTTTCCAGCAGTGAACCAGGAACCAAGAACATGATATTTTCCAAACCCTAACAAAACAGTTTTTATACCTAAACCTAACCAGTGTATAAGTACAGTGTGCCACATTATACCATAGAATATTTATTCTGGCACAGTCCACTTTCTTCAGATTAAACTTCCATAAATCTGCTCAGAAATAATAAAACTTCAGACCTGAAACTCAAAATGTAAATGGCATGAAGGCTCAAATGTCCACATACTTTTGTCAGTGTGTATTGTAAGACATGCAGTGACTCAAACAGGCCATGAGCCAGTAAATACAGAGAATAAAAAACAGTTTGGGGACACAAACAGACTGATTACCTGTTTAAGACGACACTTTATTACTGAGCCCTGTCTGAGTCAAGTAAAATCAGGTGAAGTGCTGAAATGTTGTTGCACATCTGCCAATAATTTATTTTTAGATCAGTTTATTTGTCAAAGCCACCTTCATCCATAATCATTCTGCTTTTGCTTTCTTGGAATCCAGCAGCAGCTTTGCGCGCTTCACAAACTCTTTTACTTTCCATGCCGTGTGATTTGGAGCATTAAAGGCGCCGAAACACAGAAACAGAGTCATCATCGTCTCAGCACGGCACTGCGAGCGAACGGGGAGCGCCGAGCGAGGAGCAGAGGAAGGAGGGCAGGAAGAAAAGAGAGTGAGGCTCCACGGAAAATCATCTCCAAAGAAAAGTCATTACATGAAATAATCATGTCAGCAGCAGCAGGAGGAGGAAAGTTATTTCATCTGTGAACGCAGTATTTATAGACCAAACACAAGTATGCAGGATGTGCTGTCTGTCTTTGTCCGCTTTGCTTTGTCTCAAATGAAAGTTTGTTTAATCGACATCACGGTGAATAAACAGCAACTTACCAACCATTTACACTAAACCCCGTGTACATGGTTAAGAGATGCCTGTCCACCTCCTGGGCCACCCCACAGTGTCTAACATGGCCACTCGATAGATGTCCCTCCATCTACACTGAAGTTCAGCCACATTTTTCAGTTCATGTTTTGAGGCTTGTGTGCTCAACAATCCAGCTCAGTCACGCTGCATGGTCCAGGTTCATGATGATTTATTTGTTGTAACGAAAGCTCGTGAACCCCGTCGTGCTACGAACATGACATACAGCAAACAGTGGGGGTCCTCTTTTTTTGCTTTGACCTGTTATTCATGAAAAAACATCTGAAGCTGTGCCGTGGTATCAGGCTTCAGGACGTCAGCAGCAGACCCTTTAAGACCTGTACATTTTGAGGTGTGGATCAGATTGGCCAAATTTGTCCAGCACATCCAACAGATGCTCGATTGGATTGTGATCAACATCATGAACTTATCCTGGTGAGAGGCCACCGCCATTAGGGAAATCCAGAACAAGCATCAACTGTTTCAGCCATTTGTAGCTGTCCTTTGGGTGTGGACAATGAGCCTTTGGAGCCAATGACCCTGTCATGGTCCACTAGTTGTCTTTCCCTGGACCAGTTTTGCTCAGTAACAGCTGCAGACTAGGAACACACGACAGGACCGCCAGTTTTGGAGCTGCTCTGACCCCTACATCCTGCCATCAAAGCTGCACAGATCCTTATTGTTATTCATTTCTTTTGCGTGAAGCTAAAATTTTCACCCGCTGCCTTACACATCCCACCCACTGACAGTTGCCAGCGACACAGGATGATCAGTGTTATTAACTACACCTGTCAGTGGTCATTATGGTATGGCTGATCACTGTGTAGTTTTACTTTTCTCAGCTGCTCTGTCTTTATTTTTTTTAAACTGGAGGAAAAAGTGTATTTGTTAAGGACGAGGAGTATAGGTGGCAGCAGGATGGCGTGTGTGCTTGTGTGTGTGTGTTGATGTGTTGTTGGACAACAATGGAGCTCTTTTGGCAAAAAGAACAAAGATATCAAGAGTCTGAAGTGACTGTCCTGAGTATGAGGACGACTAGAACAGCGTGAACCTCCGTCCTCCTCAGCAGCAGGGCAGCGAGTGTCCCGTCCTGAACACAGCAGGTTCTCCCCCAGACAGGTGATCCATCAGCTCCAGTGGGGCGGGGCTCTTCCTGCCTCTCGCTGCTGTAGAGAGCCAATCAGCAGCGAGATGAGCCCCCGCTCCCTCCTGCAGAGCCAAAAAGCAGCTGTCCCGGTGCGGTGGGAGGGACAAGGGCAGCGAGGAAGCCCCAACATGAGCCGGAGACGATTTTAGAAACAGCGAGCGGCAAGCGGCCCAATATAGCAACCGGGAGAGGACGTGGAGAGGAGAGGACGGGGAGAACGGTCAGGACGCCAACACCATGATGATGACTGCAAGGACACAAAGGGAGGGAGGGAGGACGGTGTGTTCCCAAGGACGAGCTGTGGCCCAGAGGAGGAGGAGCAGGTGGATGAGAAGGAGTCAGATGGAAGGATCGGTCCTTCCTGATGTGGGTCGAGTTTCTGAAATGTGATGATGCAGCGTTTGATTTCAGCAAAAAACTTTAACATGTCACCCAACTCCCTCTGACTATAACTGATGTTCCTGCTGCACCTGTCCACAGTGTATTTACTGTTCATTTATTGGGGGACAGTGACCCTTCATCTGCAAATAAATGGTAAAAATCAGAGTTAGGATGGCTCCTCTTCTTTCCCTAAAAATCTAATCTAATCAACATCATAGAATACTACAGTTACTAATCGGTTAGTTCAGTTCTCACCTGTGTGAGCAAACATAGAAAACATTTCTCTTTAATTCCAAAACTTTTTTCAGATTAAGGAAAAAAAAAAAAAAAAAAAAAAAATCCCATCTGAAAGAAGTCCAGTTGCTTATGCTACAGCACTTACTTATGATTTATCCTGTCAAAGTTTATTTTATCTGTTATCAAAATGGTTTCAAACATAGAACCACCAGAATGGTTTTTTTTTTCTTTATTTTTTTTTTTCTCACTTGCCTTTCAGGGCTTCTGAACTTTAAAGATATCAAGGACATGACAAGTCGAGCACAAACAGCAAAACAGCTCCAACACTGTGTTGGATGCGGGCAGTTCCCAGCAGCACCTGAACGCCTCACACCGCCAGACAAGCAAATTGATGCTGATGACTCGTCCCGTGCGAACGCTGTGTCACTGTTTGACTCTGCTACACCTGTAGCTGCTGACAACGCCGTGTTCGCAAACAGGCTAACTGTGTGTGTGTGTGTGTGTGTGTGTGTGTGTGTGTGTGTGTGTGTGTGTGTGGCAGGCTCCTCGGACTGCGGCTCTCCACCTGTCAGCTCTCCGAGACAGAACCAGGAGGGACTCCTTGTTTGAAGAGAAAACAAACCTGATTGGAACTTGCAAGGATGTCGCCAACGTAATTATGACTCCGGCGTGCGCGGCAGCGGCCTGGCTCCCTGACAGTGAGGAGCATTGTGGGAATTATGTTCCCTTGTACAGCGATATTAAACATTTAGAAGATGCTCGGACCATCAGCAGCAGATAAAAATGACGGCGACAGGAAACAAAATCAGTATGTTCGAGGCGGCTAAAGTTCAAGTGACTGAAGGAGGAAGGTTAGTTGAGCGTTGCATGAATATTCACAGGAAACGTCCCCGGGGAGGACAGACCCAATTAACAAATCCCATTAATTACCAGACTATCACAACTGATTAGGATATGGCCGTCTGCTCTCGGCTCACGGTGGCCTACATTTTCTGCTTCATGGAAAAATAAAAAAAAATAAAAAATAAAACTACAGACTGCCACGAATGATCAGATGCTGCTTGAGCGGCCTCGCTAACACAAGCTCGTTAATACTGAAACGCCACAGACTGTGACGACGGAGAGGACAGCAGGAGAGTAATACAAGAGAAAACCCAGCCAGGAGGAGGGGGGGGCATCCATTTGTTCCCTCGGAAGCTCCCAGGAATGTTCCAGACAAGAGTCACATCACACAGCTGTTGACATGGATAATTTGAGATCTGAGTGAGATTGATTTAATGAACTGAAATAAGTTTGCTCTAATTTCTTAAATGAAAAAAAAAACCCAAAAAAACAATGTGTATCATCGAACGAGCTGCATTTTTTGCATGAAATGTGCGGTAACATCACACATCATACTAGAAACAGTATCAAAAAATGTTCACTTGGTACCAGCACTAGTTCTGGGTGAAAAAATAAAAATAAAAAAAATGAATAATAAAAAAGAATGTTTCTACATTCTCCCAAAAAAAGTTTGCATTCCCCTGAGAAACGTTTGCGTTTTCTCACAAAACCTTTGTCATGTTTTTGCGAAAGATTTCCAACAGGCCGAGTGAGAAAAGAGCCGGGCCGCTGTCATCGTCATCATTCACAATGTTTCAGAAGATATTCCTGGTAAATTCCTCAGTATAATACGCAGCTTTAATAACTTAGCTCTGCAATGCGAGCTAACTGAGCAATGCTATCCACGTTGCTGATTTGTGCTCCCTCATCACAACCAATAAAAACTTGGGAGAAAAGTTGGGAGGAAATAACCAAGGAGCTTCAGCTGCCTAGTAATAATTATCGTTCTGATTTGTGAGTCAGCTCGTGTTTGTTGATGCTGTGGGAGAGAACGAGAGAGGGAAGTGAAACACAAACACATCCAGATCCCAGAACTACAGAGAGGAAAATCACAACGGGCCGCTTTGTTTCCAGTGTGAGCACACAGCTCTTGAGCTTTGGCTTTGTAGACAATTAACTAATCAACAGTTGCTCCACTCATGATTGCTGGTGGAAGGATGTGCACAGTGTGGCTCTGAGCACATTGCAGAGGAAGTTCACATCTCCACGGCGCAGCGTGGCAGCAGGAGAGCCTGTAAACTGTTGAAGTCCTGGATTAGTTTATTAAAACCAGACTTTGAGAAAAGACCGGAGTCACAACGGCTTTAAACTCTGAATGATTAAAGAAGAGCATTTCAGGCATCTCCCTTTGCAATGACAGCTTTCATCTTGCTGTTTGCACGGTGAAGAAACTGAACACAACCAAACCCTTAAAGCTTGGCTCTCAAGGCGGTGTGCAGTCCATGTTGGTTTCTTGTAACTGCTGACAAAATCTTTCCCCTACCTCTTTACTTGCTGGGCTGAAGATGAAACAAAGTCTTAGGTGCCAGATTATGAAATAGTCATGGTTCATTTTTGTCAAGGTACTTGGACGTTGTAAGGCACACACAGTGATGTCTCACTATTACAGGTGCCCGGTAAGGTGAAAATGAAGAAAGCCTTAGCCGCAAGGGCAGTGATGTAAGTGAAAGAGCTGCCACAAGGTTTGTTTGTTCGATGAATGGAACCGGTTTGCGTCAGGACATCTGGTTCACTAATTTATCTTTGCAGATTGAATTCCTTTTCGTCTTGTTTGGAATCACAGCAGCTTTAATCAGCACAGCGTTGGAAAAACTAACCTGACAAAGAGCATCTCTATATCGACATGCAGAACACATCTGTAACCTTCTTTTCTTCTTCTCTCGTCTGTTGGACTCCCGCCAGCTGCTGGAAGCTGATGACCATGATCCAATAGAAATCCCAGCAGCAGGTCCCAGTCGTCACATTTCAAACCCAGCAGAGACTGATGGTGCGATTTGGAGCGAGCCGCTGGTTCGGCGGGGGAGGATATTGGAGGCAGGAACAGTGTCCTTACAGAACATAACACACACCATAATTATCACGCTGGTGAGCCAATAAGAGCCGGAGTGTTTCTTTACTGAAGCTAAATCATTTTAATTATGAAAACAGTGGAAATCAATATGTTGTCTGTACATGCACTCACACGCTGCGGGATGTCAGATATCCAATTATGCTTATCTTATTGCAGTGATTAACAGTGAGCAGTTTGACCACACAGGAGGCTGTTGTACAGGCAGCTCATTGGCTGGAATCAAACCTCCAGCCTAAAGCCCCCGTCAGTCATCCAGAGAGAAAACAGAGCCCCATTAACAAAAACAAGACTTATAGATTTCTAGTCCTCTAATAGATCGCACAAGCTGTTAAAAGACTAGAGACTAAATGAGGACAAGTTCTTACTCTGTCCATCTATATTTTTTAGTGCTTAAAGTCCTAAAAATACACATTTTCTCATATGAACATATAAAGGGTAGGCAATCAAGAGTCATTCTGCTCCTCTTGATACAAGATGCAGGTCATCTGTGCTGTGTTCAAAAATAAACTTGTCAAAAGCAAAAAGGCAAAGGTTTGTATGCTTATTCACTGCATCTTTCAACGTGAACTGATATGAAATTAAGTACAAGAAAGTCTCAGAGCCTCTATGGGCTGTCGGTGGCCGTTCTGCAGCATTGGCATTACACACTCTGGATGATTAAGCATGTTGAATCGGCGGCACATAAAGAGAAGCAGTGCCTCTTGAGTCTGTCACTGTTTTTTTTCACCTTCAGCTCATTTGCAGCTTGGTATCAGACATATTGGATTAGAATTGACAAGATGAGCCAATATACACCTTTTTATTATGACGACTGGTCATACAGCTTCTGTCCTGAGACTTCTGTTTTCCTTTATTTGAATGACAGACCATGGCCACCACCATCATGGTGGTAGGGAGACTTATTTCCTCTCACTGAGGCACAGAAGGTAAGAGCTAAGCAACCACTGGCTGTAGTCTTTGTGGTGTGTTGAAGTGTGATGTTTAGCTGGACACATGATGTTGGTTTGGTGTATTTTGGCCCTTTTAACTCACACACATTGTCTGCAACTTGTCCCAGTTCATGCCTGCCTTCATTTTGTTCTAAAACAGCACAAAACTGGCTGAATTCCAGTGAGCAGAACATTTCTGGAATTAAAAAGTTTAAAGGAATGCAAAAGCTATGGCTCAATAAAGTTTGTATGAATTCAAGCGTCTGTATTTGTACTTTGCAGTAGAATACAAGCCGTCTATCCTGACCCACGTTTTACAACACTGACAAAAAAAACATGATGACTCTGGTTATCAGGACAGGACAGTGTTAACAATAACAAATCTAAAAAACAACTTGCAAACAGGCCTATGTTAAAATCCATTAGAAACATTAACTTTATAAATAGACAGTGGTTTTGTAGCATTTGTCCAAATGTTGCTTCGACTTATTCATCTGAGTGATAGCTGCTGTTTTCATCCTACTTTGTTCAATACCGCGGGCCTGTTAACGTCTGTCTAGGGAAAAGAGGCTGCAAGATGATAGTCATCTCTATCTGTGAATTAAGTGTACAGAAGTTGGGAGCACCTTTATGAATTAATGAAAACATGAATATTTGGCAACAGTGCAACAAGGGGCAGCTATGTATCTTACTGCCATATTGATATTTGACCACTCATATTAATAATGGAGTGTGGATGTTCTCAGATCTTATCGTTTGTCCAAATGCTTCGCCCACAATATTTCAAAGGTGGAACGACATGAAATTGGAAAATTGCCCCTCATCAGTTGATGTTACACTTCATTAGTTTGTTGTTGCGTCCAATAAAAATCATCTCCTCTCTGGAAGCAGGAATCAGGAACATTGATGAAGCCTCCGTGGGCCCCAAATGGGACAGTAACAGGAGCTCTTTGTCAATCAGCTGCATGTACAGTCGGCCTGCGAGGGTCTGTCACGATCCTACGAGTGCAGCCCTGAGACAATCCTGCTCAGTGCCCACTTCACTCATTGGTATATTTGGAAGGTAAAGAGTGGCGCAAAACTGGGCCTCAAGTGGAATATCTGTTGGTTACTATGAGGGTTAAACAGGGCTTAACGTAAAACCTCTCACCTCCATTTTTCTCTAAATCCCTGGACAATCAACTCAACTATTACTACCACTTTATACAGGCTGGTGCTTAGACACAGAAACAGGCTCGGCAACAGATAAAATGTGTGGTTCTGTGGAAGAACAGAAACTGGCTCAGTCAAGGAAAACGGAACAGGAAGCCGAGGCTTAAAACAGGAGCAAGGAGACAGAGACAAATAGGTAAATACAGGACGGATCCAGCATAGAGCCAGCTAGTCATTAAAGCGACATGACCGCTGGTTCACTCCAAACAAGGTGAGTGAGGTGTGGAGAGTGACGGCATTACAAGTTTCTCCTCACTGGCATCGAGGGTCTAAGGACAGAGGATGTCGTTCACTGTATAAACTGTAAAGCCCACTGAGGCAGTGTGATAGTGATTATGGGTTATATAAACACAATTGATTTGCTTACACAGCTCACCACGGTGCGATCAACAAAGATGCACAGAAAGACCTTCTCCTTGTGTCTTCTCAACAGTGTAGCCCAAGTCATAACTCCCCCCACCTGTCACTGGCTGATTGCCATTAGATGGCTGTTAGTGAGGTCAGCGCATCTGTGGTCCAAAGTTCAGTTCAGATGAACCTGGGACGTAAAACCTCGGTGATGATCGGGGCGGCTTGTGCTGCCCTGTGTCACTCTTTCAATTTAAAATAATAGCTCTGATCTGCACAGTGTCACACTACATCTGCTGTGAAAGCAGGAAGCGCCTGAAGGAGTAGACCAGCTGAGAACAGAGCACCTAATCAGCTGATTAAGTCGAGGGTAGGCAGCAGGCGCAGAAATCAAAGAACCGTCCATCCCTGAAAAGTCTGAGCTAACTGACACAGTAACAGCAGAGCAGGTAAACAGGAAACTGTCACTAAGCAGTGGAGAGGCTAGAGGGCTGGGTTAGAACTGAAACTAGCCAGAGAGCAGACTGGAGGCTAATAAGGGAGCAGGGGGAGTTACAGTGGTTATAATGGCTGCAGTGAGTTGAACACACAGGACTAGTATTGCTCCACAGGCTCCGTGTCATAACTTTATCAGTGTTTGACACGGAGCTTGTTGAGCAGGTAGATCAAATTCAGGGACACTGGGCCATATTTCAAGGTAAATCAACATATTGATAATCTACTAATCTAATAATAATCTAATAATTACACCATTACACAACAGCCAATGTTAGCTAATGGGTTATCAAATGTTCAGTGTTTTCCCGTGCTGCATGAATATATGGTCTATACACCTCCAATATGTCTGAATAAAACCACATTTGGAGAAAATTCTAAGAGCACAAAATTAAAACAAGTCTAAAGTCCTTCGGATTGAAAATTACAGAGACCGAGAACGGCCATGGATTTTTCTTTTATGTATACACTGTTATCTCGTGATAACGACTTATTATCTCGTTATCTCGATATAGCAAAGGTTGTTTTCTCGTGACAACGAATTAATTTATTTCATTATCTCCAAATAACAAAGATTGTTTTCTCATGATAATTAATTAATTGATAATGTGTTTGTCTTGATTTCAGCCTACAAGAGCTGCCGTGAACGGCTTCCGTAGCCGTCTGCAGCTGTAGCCTACCGGTAAGTTACACTTCATGTTAATTTGTTTACTTGACTGGGTTTGTTTAGGAGCTACCAGTTAGCAGATGAGAGGCTGACAAACTCCCATCTATCCGGCTGCTTCAGCTAAGGTAACATAAATGTAGGCTAATGTAAACTTAGCAATGTAAAGTGAATCGTAATTAAACATTTATTAATTAATTTAATATTACAGAGCACATTATTGATTAATTATCACAAGAAAACAATCTTTGTTATATTGGGATAACCAGATAATAAGTCGTTATCAAGAGATAACAGTGCATACATTTTTTTTTTAAAAAACATGGCTGTTCTCGGCTTCTGTAGAAAATATACAGGTGGAATACAATTTATTTTCTTCTAGCTAATATTACTATACTGTTACATGATACGTCAGGAGAGGCGTAAATGATACAATATCAACACACATCTAGGACACATTGAATGTTAGCTGTCAGTAATCAAAGATGTGTGTTTGATGTCACTCAGATTGTCAATATTCAACATATTTTCAGATGCTGATCAATCTGAAGGTGATGAACTTGTAACAACAGCCTGAAACACGGCAGCGTGACGTTATCCCAGCACCTGAGCTTCCCACCATGAATGTAATGTTAGAATATAATGTGAAATTGGTCTATTGACCTCTATTATTACACATTTCCATAAAAAATCCAGAAGCAAAATGAAAACCAGTGGAATGAAGTCCCAAACCCAGAAAATATGGAGGTGGATTTCATGTTTCTGTAGTGACGCAGCTGTTTCTGCTCAGAGCCTCATTTAACTCCACAAAGTGACGCTGCCTGACCTCCATTCAGGAGCCTGAGGAGGGATTCTGCTCTGCTTTCATTCTGCCTTTGATTTTCCGCTGCTGACTGTACAGTACATTTGCATGTTTGACTAAATGCTGTGAGCAGAGTACAGTGCTGAATCCGGCTGCTGCCAGGATCAGCATGGAGGCAGTAACGCTCCACGGTAAAATAATGGTAATCAGGCTGGCCGAGCTGACCGGCGCTCTGGCGGCTCGGTCCAGCCTAACAGGCAGAGAGGTAATACATTTTTAATTGCAAGTGTGATTATACGGCATGAGGAACCTGCACCGGCTGATTAAATGCATTTGGGTTAATATTAGAGGCCAATCATTCCCAGTGACAAAGCCTCTGGAGGAGGGAAGGTAATTGCGGGAGGACAATTATAATCCCTCATATTGTAATAACAGAAAATAATGTCCTCCAGGAGGCCTTTTTTTTCTTTCTTTTTTTTTTTTAACTAAGCACACAAAGGATAAATGATTGGATGGGTGTTCATATGAACTGCTGCCAGGAAAAAAAAAAAAAAAAAAAAAAAAAAGGTGAGATTCATCAGAAACAATGATTGGATGCTAATATAGAGTGGTGGTCGTGGTGCTGGTGGTGGTGCTGGTTGTGCTGGTGGTTGTTATTTCAGATATATAGAGGTGTGCCATTGTGGTTGATTCCAGTTTGTGTTAGTCATTTAGATCCTGTTCAGACCTGGAGTTAACACCCACCCTCAGTTATCTGATCACAAGCGGAGCTCTCCAAGTACAGGTGTGAATGTACGCGAGATGGACACATTAATATCCCATCACTCAGACTGTGTTTGAGTGATCTGTATGCACATGTGGCCACATTGACTGACCTCCTGGTCACCCAACGTCTTCTGTGAAACAAGAGGAGGAAGCTACAGAAGAGTATCAGAGCAAAGGGTGAGAAACAAAATGCACTACGCACTTCAAGAAGAAGTCAATCTTCTGGTTCATCAAATCCAGTTAGGAGGTCGACTGACTGCTGCCAGAGTCGCTGCCGTTACTACACCCTTGGAGTGCATACTGACATCTACACTGTGTTCATGAGCTGTTTTTTTTCTCACCCCTGGTCCTAATACTCCTCTGTAAGAAGCAATCACAACAACCAGCAGAGTAGATCACACACAGTCTGATCTCCGTGTGGTTCGCTGTAATGTAAATGACATGTTCGGGCTCTCTTAACCTGCCACAGCAGATGTTTGTAAAACACACCGTCTGTCGGTTTCAACTGATCCAACCACTGAACCAGTTCTTCGCACTGATGGAACAAGCTGCCCGCTAACATCAGGACAGCAGAAACTCTCTCTTCAGACCGAGGACTCAAACAAAACAACACAAACTCTTTCTCTTCTGGTTTCTAAATGTAGCACTGAAGCAGCTCAGCATATTTGATGAAGCTGGTATATTTACATGATCCTTCCATTTTTGGGGGGTTGTAGCCACATGATTCACTCACTGTAGGTCACCCTGGTTAAAAGCATCATCCCAACAGATTTCATGTAACACAATCATACAGAGCTTTTGGAGCCCCTCCTCAGCTGAACTTGTCCGCACAAAATTTGGCAAATGTGTGGAAATGGGCGTGGCCTATGTCACAAGATTCAGCACAATTCAGTGAACGCGTGGATAAATGTGCGACAAAGTATATGGGAGGTATAAGCCAAAACGTAGTTTGCTTGATTATAGTGGTGGCAATTGAGGATAGAATAAATAAATTCTTGGGCAGGTTTGATGTAGCTGATACTACAGAACAGCTGGGAGGAGACCAGTAATGGTCCATGTGAGATCGATCTGACTCTGAGCGGTGCCCTCTAGTGGTTGTTATTAACATTCATGCCAAATAGATGGGTCATGGAAGTATGCCGCAATTACGATTATATTATTTGAAACGGATGTATCTATTTCCAGTAGGTGATTTGTTAATTTTTAACAGGGGGATAGCCCAATGTGAGCAACACCCTGCCCTGACACTGTTATTACCATCTAAATTGCCCCAAATAAACATTGTGCAAAATAGTTCAGCGCGACTGATTTATCATAGGCTGATTTTATCGCCCAATATTAGCCTATCACAGATACTGGCATTGCCGTATATATTATCCAATATGTACCGACATGATTTACATTTAAAAACTAAAACGCAGAAAAACACACTTGGGGTAATTTAAAATTAGTGTAATGACATAGTTTGTCCAGCAGAGTGCGCTTTGATGGGGGATAAATAAATAGCAAACTTTTGTTGATTTTTCGTTTTTATACAATCGGGAGTTGGCACAGGGTGTTTTATTTTGAAAACTGACCGGATGTTCTAAGCCGTTCCAGCATCTCTGACTTCCTGCCAGCGTGTTCTGCTCTGTGCAGCTTGTTGCAGCTTCTGTAAAAATAGACCAGACAGCCAGAAAGCAAAGCAGCCGTGCCCGGCTTGACTCCACTGGGCACTGGAGCTGACCATAAAGATGGGTCAGTTCCATGTATTGTGCAAACTCTGCGTAAAAATGGTTCTAATGTTTTAGATGTTATACATATATTTTTTTAATTAGACCAATGTGTTTCTTTTGTCTTGTTTTTTTTTCATGGATGGATTACAAAAAGTTCATTTCTTGAACAGATGCTGCTCGGTCAATTTGGTTGAAACCTTCATTACACCTATAAGGCCTTTAAACAAGTTGATTTGAATCAGACTCAAAGTAGCAGCTTATCCTTTTCAGTTGTTCCATAGAGATAGAAACATGGTGAGATTGTCTCTCTGCGCGTTGATCAGAAACCAGAATCGTATGTTTGCCTCTCAGGAGGTGAACGAGCTGCTGCATCAACAACTCTGACCGCTGACCCCTCCTCCGTCAACCCTGTGGCCCATGGCGACAGTTGCTAAGTAACTGAACACTTGGGCCCGCTACACACCGAGTCAGAGGTTAAACTGCAGAACAGGCGGGATGCCTCCAACAGCATGTGGAATATTACATGTTGCCCTCATAATTAGGCTGCAGGATCAATACCATCCACCGTCAGGCTCGTACTCCTTATCAGCAGGACACGCACGGCGCTGATGTGGGCGGCTGCCCTGAAAGCCATTTGAAACCAAATTTCTCCATCAAAGCTTTTAGCTGTTGATTCAGAGAAGATCCCAGCTGGGCCTTTTTATTCCTGGAGCTGCTGGAAGCCATGTTTGAATGAAAAGGTTAACTCCTGCTCATCAGAGGTGGATCAAGTACCCGCATCTCTTAGAAGTTAGAGCATCAACACAACGCTGTAAAAATAACCTCCACTGCCAATAACGGCTCTGCCTTCAAACTGCTTGTTAAAAGATGGTTCCAGTGTGCCACAGCTCGGATCTCCCTTTCATCTCATCCTCTGTCCGCTGGTGATTTCCACTTTGTTTCACCGTGTTCCACATATCATCTATATTAGCCAGATGAATGAGTATCGTCACAACTTATAATTAACACAAGTAATATATAAAAATTAGAAGCAGATTGTAATCAACAGAAATTATTTAAATTAAAATGACTTGTGTCATTGTTTTATGTCAGCACTCGTGCACTGCAAACCTTGAGTTGTATTTAATAAAAAAAGAGCACTCTTCCTTTCAGAGTCTCAGTATCAGTAACTGAACGTCCATATCTTTAGTAAAGAGGTGTTTTGTCTGCTGCTGTTCTCTCCTGGCCCACAGAATCCACGACTCACCACTGTATATGTGTATTTTCTTAAGTGTATAACTTGAGTCATTAATGCCCCCATGCTGTTTTACAATGTCTCATGCCTCCAGATTCAAATGAGGTGTAAAGTACGTGCCGGTGGCAGCGGCGTCATCATAAACGAGGCAGAAAAGCCCCATCGCCTTATTCGCGACCATGAGACGATGCATCACCTGCTCCAAATCTGTAACGCTTCATTACCGAAACAACATAACCCAGAGGGCCGAGCCCGAGGCCCGCCATCCGAATATCAACACCGTAGAGACACACTCATTCACTTTACTGCGATGAGAGCAAATACGTGATCACAGGACGTGTCTGCTGACGATGTAACACGATGGGACAAATCAGTGATGACAGCGTCATTATTTTCATGTATGAACTGCAGTTGAACCTTCAGTAGATTTCTGTCACATCAGCCTTCATGACTAACAGGCTGAGGCAACACTAGCAACCCCGTGACTGTGACACCGGGCTGTACTGTGCTGAAGGTACCAGGAAACAAAATGGATGGATGAACAACGTGACTAAACATTTTCACCACGATTCATACAAACAGCATGGAATATTGTCTGTTTTAGGATGAATCATTATGATAAGCTGACTATTTTGTGCATGTCAGTGTATTCATATAGAAATCCAGCTGCATGACGAAATGGTTTTCCCATTTAGATGTGAAGTGTTTGTTTTTGGAATGACATGTTAAAACATGACGTGTGTGTCCTCATAAAGTTAACAGTGAAGTGTTTAATCCTGTTGATTTCAGGAGGCAAAGTGCTCCCGAGCATCATATTCTGCTGTGTGACTGCGTCCTCAGAGGCCGGGAACCTGTTGGGCCTGTAGAGAAGCTCTGTAACCTGACAGAGGGAGAGGTACGACCTGACACCACCGGACTGACCATGCGTGACGCTCACACTGTTCATGTTGCCGGGGAGAGAATAATTGGACAAAGTCTTCATGTAAATTTCTCGGTGCCACAGAATTTAAGGTGGGATCTGTGCATTCATGCAGATGACAAGTTGAGCTCCCGGTTGCTCTGGACTCCCTCTGAATAATCTGAAGGAGAAAGAGGTGACGCTGGAAAACCGGCCGGAGAAACAGGAAGGTGACAGGAATTAAAGAGCCACATGTTCAGCTGAGAGAAAACAACAAACAGACGGCTTTATAGAAGCTGCAGCTCCGAGACGAGCATGTCGAACCAAATCCGTGTTCAGCCAATAAGAATCAGACGTGTCCCGATGTCTGCATCGGGCTGACAGGCAGAACAGAGGCAAACGTAGCCGTAGAGGATAAGATGAAGGAGTTGTTGAATTAGATATGCAACAGAAATGAAAGGGAATAATTAGGCAATCATCAAAAAGGGCACAATTTGTTCAAATTCTCGACACTAATGAAAAAAGGGTGATTGAAGCTGATTGTTTTGAGAGCCATGAAAGCTGCGAGACACAGGAAGATGAGAGGAAAATGGGAAATGGAAATGTTTGTGATGCTGAGACGGAGGCTGGCGTGTTGCTGCTGATAATTCACTCTGTCAGAACGCTGCGGTCCACAAAAGAGGCGGATTTCTGAAAGTGAAACTGGTTCAAAGCTTTGGAATTTGTTTTTCCTCTTAAGTGCTCCTCAGAGACGACAGCCAGCATTAACAAACCACAGAGGTACAGCTGTCTGACTGTAACAGTCACCTGTTCCACTCTCAGAGGGTTTCACAATTAATTCTGAGAGTTTGGGGCTTTGTCAACACGGCTGAGATCAGGGAATACATTGATGTCACTAAACTGAACTAAGACAGTTAAGGAAAACATGAGCTTTCAAAACATAACTCAATTTTTCAAAGAAATTATGGCAAGCTGCAACAATAAGAGCAGAGGTGTAGTCATTGTAGACAAAATGATCTCTAGGTGCAGTCCCAAAGAAATAAAACTATCCAGAAACACATATCTGCAGTAGTGGATAGTAAATGCATTTTTGCATTTTTTATTTATTTTTTTTGACAATCGCTGGTTCTTCTTCCTCTTCTATTGAGTTTTATGGTGGTTGGCATCCAATTTAGTTGCATTACTGCCACCTACTGGATTGAACAAATGAGAAAAAACTATTAACAGTGCTCCCATTGATCCCACAATGTCATCCAGACCCAAATGTCGGAGTTGGACCAAACCCTTCCCTCAGTGTAGTATCAACTGTTCTCTAGATATATCCACCAAGTTCAAAACTCTCTTGGCACAATCTTAATCCTTTCAGACTTCCCCTGCACCTTACAACAGCAACAACCAGACCAATGAATGCCAAAAACCTTTCGTAAAAAAGAGATACAGGGAATAAACGGAATTAGGGTGAGTATGATACGCTACAAAGTGTCTCCTTTCTGTATGCATGTTGTTAGGCAGCAACGTTTAGTTACCATAATTATAACAGCAGCAAAGGAGGATATCAGGTAGAGTTGCCTAAAGAGCTGCAAGTCCATGTAGGGGGAAGGATGGGGAAGGCGGTCGAGTCAAAACCACTGTTCATGTTCTGAAACCAAAAGTCAGCTGTGACTGATTTTCATTTTTAATTTAATTCCCATCACAAAAATGTAACACAGGCTAATTATATGTTATATTATATAACATATTTTAAGCCAAAACCCCAGATGTGTCCAAAACGTGAATGATAACCCTAACACTAAAATATGTGGAGGTTATATCATTCATGTTGCAAGCAATCAACCTATTCAGTTGTTTAGCTGTGAGGACCTCCTGCCCGTTTTGTGTGATCAAAAGTCCAAAACCCAAAGATATTCAGTCTCTACTATGAGAGAAATAAGAAAAATTAGCAGGCATTCTCATTTATAACCAGAGCAGAAGCTGTAGCTGGTGGATTCTGTGCATTTCTTTTTATTCTTGACATGTTAACATGTACATTTCTTGAGATTACGTTCTCAGGTTTATCTTGTGCCCTCACCGTACTCATAGTTTGGTTAGGTTTAGGCACACATGCCCAGGTATAGGATTTGGATTTGGCACATTTGTACCTGGTTCTGTCAGCAAAAACCCAACGTCTTGATGAAAATGTCCTGATGTCTTGTTAAACTAGACAGTAGCAGTAGCGGTAGTTGTAGTTTGCTAAAAAACAGAACCTGCTTTAGTCCGAAGAGTTGGTCAAAGGGACCTTTTGCTGAGATTTTAAAAGAAGATAAAAAGAAATTCAGGTTGTCACGCTGTTACATTTGAATTCATCCTCAGGAGATCACAAGTATTGACAGCAAAATTCATGACAATCTGTTGAGCAGTTTGTGAGATATTTATGCAGAACAAAGTTTCCAACAAACTAAACTGACAGGAAAAGAAAGCTGATGGAAAAGGCAGAGGAAGGAGGAGAAAACTGGAGATAAATGAGAGAATAATGAGGAGGAAAGAGATGGAAAACAATGAGGAGGTAGAGTTGAAGAAGAAGGAAGAAGGCGACTGTAAACACACGGTCCTTTAGCTGTGTGTCACATCAACACAGCGAGCAGGCAGACGGCTCTAATCGCACACACGAGGCTGATTGATCGACTGAGTGACAGATGGATTACCTGTCCGTTTCAGGTCGCAGCCTCATCCATTACAGCACCTTGTTAAGATGATAGTGCATTAAGCGTTTATTCAGAAATATGCCTGTGCGCGTCCTCTCCTCCCTCGGGGCGCGCTCATTACCGAGATGTGTCTTTGAGATCTGTTCTTTTCTGGCAGGAAGTGGAGGAGGGAAGGACAAAAGGAAGGCCAGGCCGTTAAAGTTAAAGGCGCTCATTGTTCCTTTTTCCTCCAGTTTTGCTGCATCTTTGAAAAGGGGAAAATGGAATTGTTTCCCACACAGAAAATGTGTGAACATTAGAGCCCCGAGCTGCAGAGTGACAACTCATTAGGGCAACAGCTACAGAAGTAAAATGCAATGGACGTCCAGCTTCCTTTTGACTGGAAGACTTGATTTGTTTGGAGCTTCTGCAGCACAAAAGCTTCAGTTAACTCGGTTGATCCCCCAGATCAGCTCCACATCTGACAGTCAATCACAGGGAATAAAAGGTGCTGGCTAATAGCCTATCCCAGGCATTTGCGTTAGCTAAAGCACGATAACGACGACTTCACGTCAGCTACATCACCTCGCCTCAACACAGAATTGCAGCGCCACAACAACAACAACAAACAAGCTGGAGACAGTTCTGACTGTAACAATGAACAAAAGCCAGCCGAGGCAAATAAGATGAAAAAGTAATGTGAAGCGGTAAAAATGAAATAAAGAGAAATTGTCTCAAAAGGACATAAGACAGTCTGGTCCAGCCGCTAAACCACAAACAAACCACCGTGTGGCACAGGAAGACGGAAGTAACGAGGACAAATGCCGAAGCTAATGGCTGGTCAAGAGCTGCAGGACGCAGTGCTAATTGGAACTCACTTGTAAATAACGCGTGAAGATAAAGTTTGAGAAAGTTCGTCTCTGCAGGATTCCAGCAAGGGATGCTGAGGAGGTCCAAAGATCAGGGACAAGGCTCCGCTAATCCACTGCTAGCGTGTTCAAATTGGAAGGCAAAACCTGGTTCCCTTAACTCATCGAGGTGAACGCAGTGAGAAGTTCATCGTTGAGCTGGCCGTCCAGTCAACAAGCCTTGAAAAAGCATTGCTATGATAGGATGGACCGATGGCACTAATGGTATGACCCTCTCAGAGCGCTGAGCTCCTATTGGCCAGCAAGTTCTGTCTGCTAAAAGTTACAATGGTAGTCAGTTCACTCCAGAAGAAAACTCATCAAAGTGTCCTGAGAATCTTCTGGTGAAGCTTTGTGATGGTGGATTTAGAGCTTCGAATTTTGGCAGACTTTTCGAAAATAAACTGTTCATACTGAGCGTACAGATGGACGATGGCGAAGTGGATTATTAGTGGTTTTAACGGCTTCATTAGGGGCTTTATGAAGGCGTCTGTTGTAATAACTTCATAACTAATTAACTACTCCGTATATTGCTGTGAAGTTTTGTACAGACAACAGCGACTTCTGACTGTGACTGAGGATGATCTGTAACTAACTTTGATAATGATTTACTGACTTTTCATCAGGTTCAAACTTTACTGGCAATTTCCTTCAATGAGACTCACATCAGCCTCAGCTGTACTTTGTGTTTAGTGCCAGTTATCAAATGTTAGCATGCTAACTGTATATGACATCTTGTAGCTGCTAATGCTAATGTCAACATGACTGTAGACTCTTTGACCAGTCAGTTGTTTACAGAAACACTGAGTCTATGTTGCACATGAGTGAAACGTTGATGCTAAAAATACTGATGATATTTTAACTTTCATCTGACGCCATCTGTTGTCACTGTAAACCGAGTCTGTGCCGAAGACTCACATCGTTCACTAAATGTCATGGATGAGGTAACTTTTTGTGTGCATTTTGATCCTTTGTCTGCAAGTCCTTTCAGATCACTCCTTCCAGATGTTGAAGATGTTGGGTGTTAATTGCTGACGTGTGGTGGATTTTGTGTCACAGTGTACCGTTATTTCCTTGGCAACCGTTCATGCTGATTGTTTTCCCACCCATTAATAAGCTTGAGACAACACCAACATCATCTGGCTTTGCACAAGAAAAGACATTCCCTATCTGTATAGTGCTGTTTTAATTTACTGCTAATACAAACCAAACATTTCTAACTGATGCAGCTTTACATTCAAACACAAGCTGTGTTTCCAAACAGGCTTATCAGAGGAAATGCGATGTGTTCGGAGAGTTTAGCACTGCTATTGTTGATCAAAAATACATCTACTGAGCATAGCAAGGCCTGGAGACAGTGGATCAGTCTGAAACGTGTCAGGGAGTAGTTTTATTAAGCAGATGAAGAGCTGCAGGCGACACGCTGCACACCTCTAGCTTCTCAGAAAGGTAACCAATTCCCTTTCCCTCATTTACATTACCAGGTTCTCTGTCCGCTAAGCTCTGACTAGACATCCTTCGCCATCATCTTTACTGGTCAGACATGCCACAATGCACTACCGAAGTAACAATCCAAAATCAGCACTGTCATAACATCACAGGCGTCACAGTTTGAACTATGTGCTCGTAGCCTGCAGACAAATGTTTTCTTCAGGCTTCTGATTGTCTAAAATGACTGTGGGGCTGGGGAATGCACTTTAGTTGTGTTTTTGAGAACTAAGGAGGAAAAACGCTGATTTAAAATGACCTGTCAGCATGTGGACTGGGCTAAAGTCACCCTCAATCTGTTGTTGGCCGCATGCTTATTTTCAGCTGGCGACGTTTTTTGGAAGAAACTGAATGCTGAAATGGTGTGTTTTGTTTCCAAGAAGCAACATGAAGCACAATAATTCACCTCCATGTACATTTGGAAGAGGTGCTTCGCCTCTAGCCTGGAAGAAAACAACATACTTCATGCCTTCAGATAGTACTGTTAGGTTTGTGTGTTGCTCCACCTGCTGTGTGTGTGTGTGTTTGTGTGTGTGTGTGTGTGTGTGTTGCCGTGGGGAGTTTTCTTACAGCTGCTTGCTGTCGCTCCCTGAAGAGTCGAGGCATTAACGCCAAAACACAACAACTGTATTTCCATCATCCTCCTCCTGCCTCTTAAACTCCACAGCTGTGTGTTTCCTGTTGGGATGAAAGACGCACATCCTCATTGTGTGTTTTCTTTTTTTTTTTTTTTTTTTTTTTGTTCTTCTTGTGTTCTACCTTCCAAGGAGGATATAGACATATTTCTTTTGAGCCAAAAATATTCTCCCCCTACCCCCAAAAAGCACTTTAGTGCACCTGCTGTGATCATTTTGTTTTCTCTCAGAGGACTTCCTGTTTCTGGAAACCCGCCTCAACACGCTGCGTGAGCCAGGTTTTTTTATTTTTTTATTTTTTTATTTTTTTATTAAACATACTGTTGTATAGATAATGTTTTCTTTCTTCTTTTTAAAGATGGTCTGTGTTTTATGTTGTACAGAAGTGGAGGGAATATATGAGATGTGGAGATGGATGGGGAGTAGAGGAGGAGGTGGGAGATCTGAGTCATCAGCAGCAACTTTCATGTAAACATGGGTAACAAAAAGCGAGGGATTACAGGTAAAAGTCAGGAACAGCAAGACGCTTCCGAAGTTTGGCAGAGGGAGAGGGGGCGGAAAACAGAGTGGGGGGGGGGGGGCGCAGGAAGTGAGCAGGAAGTGATACAAGATAAAAGAGAAAGAGGAGAAAAGGATGTCATAAATATACCTGGATACAGTCATGGAGGCAAAGTCCCATTCATTTCTATGAGAGCTGCTCCGTGGCGCATGGTGCCAGAATTACTCGACTGTCTTCCACATAGCTTCAGCTCTGTGCGGCCTGTAGAGCGTGCGCACCAGAGACTTCTGCTGACCGAGCTGGCTCATTTTCTATTTAGTGCCCAGCTAACTTGAATGGGGATAAAATAATTTAGACTTTTCAAATTTTGTTGGACTGAATGGCGCTAATTCTGGCAGTGAAATGAGTCATGTCTCTGGGGACGTGACACTCAAAAAGATGTGTCCACCGTATTATAGATGCTTCCATCACAATGCTAGTTTATGGGAAAAAGTGATTTTGGCCCACTACGAAATCTGTCTTCAAAGCCTGGCGATTGTCCTTTGGGCTTAGTAGACACAGGAAGAAAGAACAGGATTGGGGAAAGAAAACGGATACTGAAAAAGACGTAGTGTTGGTGAAGGTAAATGGTTCAGAGGGGAATGGACACTAAAGTGAAGAAATAAGGAAATGGATGAATCCAACCTAATCACCAGAGTAATTGCAAAACCATAGATGTTTTGAAACTTTACATTTCTATATGTCTGTCATTGGCTTTCCAGCCTTCTTGCTCAGCTATAATACCACCACCATCCTCCTCTACCTCAGGAAGTTCAGGTCACAAACATGAAATGTGACTGTGATGTGAAAAGTTTTGTTGAAATGTACAGTACATATGTGAATGTTGCAGTAGTTTGCAGTAACATTAGGGTGCCATTTTTTTTAGTCTTGAGATAAGGATGAAAAGAAAGAGGCTTAAAAATAAATGAAGGACAATCTCAATCTCAAGTTTAACCAAGAAGGAGACAGGGAAGAAGAAATGGAAAAGAGAAATGATGTGGGTAATAAAAGCTGGAAAGCTTCAGAATGAACTTTGATGGTTATATCAGGTAGAATATGCACAGAAATGATCGATTCAAGAACATAACTGAGGGCGCAAAATGGTCTCTCTTTTCCTCTAACATGAGGACTGTTTGTCCTTAGAAATGTACAACTGTTCATCTAAAATCACCTCCAATTAAAGTCTAAAGTCAGCACATCCTTAAAAAGTATACATACTTCCTGCGTCTGTCCCACGGCTCTCTCAGCGTCACGCTGAGCTGCAGCTGCTCTAATTGACTCCCTCGCTCACCTGCATCACTTCCGCATCACTGTCGGCTTCCTGCAGCGTCGGACACCTGGGTGGACTGAGAGGAAGGAACACATCAGACCCACAGTGTACAGTTACCTCAATGTACTCTCTTCAGTTATGTTATATATATTGACAGAACCTTCCAACGAAGTGTAACTTTCACTAGATCACATCTAATAAATAATAGATATATTCCATTGATCCCTTGAGAACTCTTCATCAATACGATCTGACACAAAATCAACAGAAACTAGAAAATGACGATTGTTGTGATTCAGTTATCGGGGGGGATCATCACCGCTCAGCCTCCCCAGGAAAGTTAAATCCAGAGAGCTGGAAAGGGGGCTTTGACCGATAGATCAGACTCGGATTCGGGAGGAACGATGCGGGGGCCGTCCTGGTCGTGGAACAGCTGGGGGGTCATGTGTTTGCCCATCAAGTCTACATGTGTTTTGGGGACCTAGAGGAGGCCTATGACCGTGTCCCCTGGGGAACCCTGTGGGGAAAGTTCATAGTTATCAGCCACATGACCCTCGTGCTGACCTGCAGGGCAAGACAGTGGATCAAGGCGACAGTTCATACTGGACATTCCATAGAGTCACGGCAAAAGCCAGAACATTTCCACTCACAGTTATTTAGATCATCTGTCAGCTGTAGAAAAGGAACAATATGGGCATGTACTGCGATCATTATACAGCACCCGCTGCGGTATTTCAGCTCCTAAAAACAGCCAGAACACTGCCAGAGGTTGACTTGAGTGTCATTATTTAGCGATTATTTTAGCGATTATTTAGGTACATTTTATGGTAGAAATCCACAATCTCTTCCTCTCTAGGTTTTCTTTTTTAGACAAAATTCTGTAGAAGCAAAGCCCAGGCTTGTCTGCTCATAGTGCATCCAATAGCACAGCAACAACCATTTTGGTAAAACGAAGCGGGTGTTCCCCTGGGAGTGTGACTTCGCGTGAAAACTATGAATAGGGTACGAGCCCTCCAGACCCCGAGAACCCAAGTGATTCATAACAAAAGTTATCTGAAGACACTTTCCACTTGGAGCAGATCTAGACCACACTTTTTTAATGAATGAATGAATGAATTAACACATTAATTTACAGAGACCCAAGATTTCCCCTCATGAGCTGGCACTTGGCAGCAGTGGTCAGAAAATCTGCCCCAGCTTGTGTCCGGGCAAAAAGTCAAACACGTTCCTGGTGAGTGTTGGACGTGAGGGCTGTCCCTGGTCTCTGGTACTGTTTGTGATCTCTATGGACAGGATCTCAAGGTGCAACTGTGCTGAGGACAGTATGGAAAAATCTGAATTGTGTCTCTTTTTGTTTGCAGATTACATCCTGTTGGTTTCTTCAGTTCTTGACCTCTTGTAAGCACTGGGGAGGTTTGCAGCTAAGTGTGAAGTGGTTGGGATGAGAGTCAGAAACTCCAAGTCTGAGGTCATGATTCCCTGGTGGAAAACCATGGATTGCCATCTCCTGATTGGGCGTGAGGTGCTGTCCCAAAGCAAAAAGAGGTCTTGTTCATTTCCACAGGAAAATGGAGCATGACAGAGACAGTCGGTGCAGCTTCAGTAGTAATGCAGACTGCTGTAGTGAAGAGGGAGCTGCACAGTAACACAATGCTTCCGATCCATGTTCCAACCCTCACCTGTGGTCGTGAGCTCAGCGCAGTGACCCAGTAGAATGAGATCACAGATAGAAGTTGCAAAGTGTTTTCCCTGGTAGCGTGTCAGGCTCGGCCTCAGAGATGCAGAGGTGCTCCAGGTTGGTTTCTGCTAAAACTTGAAAGACACGCAGAATATTCCACTTCCTTGTTCATCTATAGTTGTACTTTATTTTTTAAGCGTAAACCATTATACCAAGAAAATGTCATGTAATGTGCTCCTGTACCAAATACCAGGCCTGGCACAAATGTTCTAATCATTTCATGTGGTTTCTGGTCCTGCTCACTGCTCACCTGTCAGCCCTGACTGCCATAACGAACAGATACCTGCATGAATCAGAGGTAAAACCTGTCCAACAGAGTGGAGAGCACAGGTCTGAGAGAGACACGGCGGGTTTATTAAACCAAGGACGATGAATGACACATTGATCTCTGACCTCGAGGTGGTGCGACAGTCGTGGCAAACAAAACGGTTCAAAATGTTTCCTGCTGGGTTCTAAATGTTATCAGTTGGGTTCATAGTGTTTCCTGCTTAGTTGAAAATGTTTCCTGTTAGATAACAAAATGCTCCCCATCAGGTAGAAAGTGTTAATCTGATGGGTTTAAATGTTGTCTTGTTTGGAAATGTTATCTCATGGGGGATAAATGTGAGGGATAATGCTGCATCTGCAGGACCAGAGCGTGTGTTTAGGTGGTGCCAGTGACCTTTTGAATAACTTTTTTATATGATGTCTGTGTGCGGGTTGATAAAATCCTCCACTGTGTAAATCAAAAAATTAAAGAGGAGTTCAGATCACTGGTCGCCACATCCTGCGGGTTAAACTGGGCCTAATTAAACTCGTCCTCAGAACCTTCACGCAGGAAGCAGCGTGTTGCCAGAGCGTTGCTGTCTGCCTGCGGACGTGTGCGTTCGAACGGTCGCAGACAGCTGTTAATGCAGTTTATTACCACTGTGAAGCACCGACAGCGCCGCTGCACGGCGGGAGACGACAGATGCGAGTGTTCCTGACCTGCTGAGAGCTGCTGTACTGGGAGGCATCATCACAAAACCAGCGCGACTAACTGGAGCTGGACTGGAAACTGCAAACATGCTGGTGTCAGACTACAACACACACACACACACACACACACACAGAGTGCTGACTGACTCCTTGTTTGGAGTGAATGGAGAGCGAGGGAGTAAAAGATGGACCCTGTGTGTGTGTGTGTGTGTGTGTAAATGAATGTTTTTAATTTGCTCTCCTGCTTCTGCTTAGCCAGCACTCAGAGCTGCTGCTGCCTGTTTGAATACTGTGTGATGGATGAGGGGCTCCTACACACACACACCCACACACACACATTTATGCTACACTTGAGAGGACTCACTGACATAAACCTCCCCCTATGGCTCACAGATATCCAACTTTAAACATTAACTACAAACCAAATCTATCTGCTCTACCACAAAACCAAGTTCTGATCTGAACCCTAAACCAAGCTGAACACAACATAAAGTCGCTCATTTACACACCAGGCAATTATTTTTAGTAACTCTTCACTGATTCCTGAGGGAGTTATGAGGCTGCTTCCAACATTTGTAAGCGTGACACCGCATTTGTGGTGACAAATGGCAGACTTTTTAATGGAAAGTCAGGAGGTCTGTTGGAAATTGTCCCTGTTAGAAACATCTGGTTAATCCAGATATTTATAATAAAACCTTAAGACATCTCGTGCCAGTTTTGTGGTGACAAAATTGTGTTTCACAAGTACTGGGGACATTTTGAGCTGTGTTTTTGGTGACAAAAACCTGGTCTTTTGACAGGAAATCAGGACATCCATATTCTATCTCCAGCGGTGTTTGTGACAATAAAACCAGCTGTGCTTTTTGAGTATTCTCTGGATTTTGCTATATTTTCCAGCCCAGTTTGTCGTGGCCCTTTATGACAATTGAATTGTAAGAAAGCCCCATGGAGTTGAAGGAATGGAGCTGCAGGTTCATCAGAGACAACACGTACATCAAACACATTGTCACATTGCACTTTTTTTTTTTTTGCTTGAAAAGTGGAGGGTGGCTGGTTCAAGTCCAGCGCAGACTATGACATGTCTCCACTAATTCTTGTGTAAAGCTACTGTGTGTGTGTGTGTGTGTGTGTGTGTGTGTGTGTGATGACTGTGTGCCGCTGTCCGTGGTGCTGAACCTCAGACAGACACACGAACGCAGCAAATAGAATCAGTGAGGAGAAGCAGCTCATGATGAAGATAATGATAATAATGTTGCTGATGAAAATGGAGATCATTACGAAAGTGATGGCAAAGGTGACAGTGAAGACGATGGTGATGATGATGATATTGATTATGGTGATGGTGATACAGAAGCACTGATGAGGATAATAAAGACGATGATGAAGGTCACGATGAACATTATAGAAAGATGGCAATAGAGATGATGATGATGATGATGATGTTGATGATGATTCTTTTATCTCTTGGAAATGTATTTTGAATATTTGCAGTTTTGTAATCTTGTTTTTAAATATATATATGTTTTAATATTTGTTATTTACTTACAGTTTTACGATGTTTTATATTTTGATATTACTTTATTACTTTTGTAAATATTTACCTGCTGTTTGGAAAATAATTAATACAACTAAAATAAATAAAAATGGCAAAAATCAATGATCAATTATAGTTGAGTTTTGTGTGTGTGCGTGTGTGTGTGTGTGTGTTTTATTTTCTCACTTGACCGAAACTCTTTGAAAGCTAAAAATTATGATATGATGATGATGATGATGATGATGATGATGATGATGGTAACAGTGATGATGAAGATGACCCTTTACCCTTCAGTTCAGATCATCAGCTGTTGTTAATCTTCATCTCTTCGCTCTCATAGTTTCATGTTTCTCTCTGACCTCTGATTGATTTCAGTTTGGCTTCCTGTCGATGCTCTTCCTCCTCCACATTCATCATATTTCCGATATTAAATTCTCGGCTGTGGTTTTATATTCCTCACCATCGACTCCATTTAGAGGCAACACTTAATATCAGCGGCTCATCAATTGTTAATGTGATCAAATCCAAACTGGAGCGTGCTTGAGGTTTCAGCTGGAGAGACTGGAGACATCATCATCATCATCATCAACATCATCTTCCTCGTCGTCAGGGTTTACCTCCCTTCAAGACACCACATTTATCTTTTTCCTCTTTCTCTCCGACCTCCATTTGTGCATCATTATTGTCTCTCACTTTTATTCCCCCTCCTCCCTCTTTCTCTGAATAATATTGCCAATCTTATTTAATGCCATGCTCGTCTCTTCATAAAGAGGCTCCCCAGGACCAGGGGAGAGAAGTGAAGGTTTCAGGCAGAACCTGCAGGAAGCTGATCATAATGATCGGGACAAAAAATTATTTTTTCATAATCAAATTTATCTGCCTTTTAATCAGTTACTAATATTTATATTACATTCTGGGTTATAGGCTGTTAAAATGCTGTATAGTTCTGATAACCTTTATATTTCTTAAATTATTTCATGTGAAGAACTGTGTGTTTTCAGATAACCTCAAGGTTTTCATCTTTCAGACAATTTAAATACATAATATGTCACGTTTCTGCAATAAAATGTATGAAATCAACTCAACCGCTTATCTATGTGTGCAGCGGAGCAGCATTGCACATCTGATCGAATTTCAAAATAGAATACGCTGTACAGACGGAGGAACTACTGCGCAACATAGAAGGAAAACAGTAAACACACTTAAAACAGACAGGTAACTAACTAACAAGAAATAACAAATAACTGCTCGACCACAGCAGAAGCACAAACATCAAGAAAAAAATCTCCAGGTAGAAAAATCAGAGCAAGTCAACACTAGGCAAGCACAATGCTCTGCTTCTGAAACACTCCCAGTGGGATGAGAAGCCTCGAGGAGGACACAGCAAAAGTGTGACACACACACCGGGTGACAGAGACGTGTCGGTGGAGTCGAGGGGTAAACAACAACTCAACCTGTGTTCTTTTATTATCCCAAAGATTTCCAACAATGTTCAAACCTGACATCCACAAGTTAACTCAAGGTGACGGTGCGTTTCATTTAGTCGCCTCTCGCTGTAGCTTCAGGAGAGAGTCAGATAGACAGAGTGAGGACGGAAGTCTGAGAGACAAAACATAACATGAAGGAAAACTTTGAAACATCACCTCGTCCTGAGTCATGTCAGATTTTCAACAGCAGTGATGGTTTAACAATGAAGACAACAACTCCCATGATCCCACAAATATCTTGTTTTGTTTTAACTGACAGAGCCCCAGCTGCAAACATTCCATTCTATGTGTTGAAGGGGAGCAGGAGAACTTTCCTGTACTTCGGATGATCTCATGACTCCTTTCAGCTAGAGATATAGTGGCTGCACCACTGGACAGCCATCAACAACCATCTGCCCTCAGTGGGGAGCAGCTGCTGTTCTAGTTCTTAAAACCAGCAACAGCATCGATCAGGTCAGGTTATCTTAGCTGATGTTGATATGATAGCCTCTTTCTTTTCGTCTTCCTCTTTGACCTCATGTCCCTCCTTCCTCCTGCATTTAATCATCATCCTCCTCCCTCTCCCTTCCCTCTTTCCTAGTGTCATCTCCTCCTCCTCCTCCTCCTCCTCTTCTTCCTCCTCCTCCTCCTCTTTCTCCTTCTCCTCCTGATCCAGTAACTAATCGATGAGGCTTTCCTAAAGAGCACCACACACACGCACACACACACACACACACACACACACACACACACACACACACACACACACACACACACACACTTACAGACACACAGAAGCAACAAACTCAGGGATTTTGATGGACACACACATACACACACACACACACACACACAGCCCAATTACATATTGCCGGCTCATTCAAGCGCACACAGCCTGAGGAATAATGATAAGTGTTTAAAGCAGCAGTGTGAATGTCTAAACACACTTCTTTAAAAAAAACACTCCTCGCTCTGCGTTTCCTGCCGCTGCTGCCTGATAAGAAACTATATTAAAATATTAAATTAAATAAACATTCAATAACTATTTTTAACATTTTAAACCATCGGCTGAATGAAGAGAGAGCACTTGAGTCTGAAGACGAATATCAATGAGCTCATGTTCTACTGACTGATGCGCCTCTTAATTCGGCTGTTAGCATGCTACACGATGGTACTGTTTACAAAATAGCTTTGTTGTATCAGACAGAGAGGAATTAAAAAGATGAAATGAAGATTTTGTTCAGTGCGAGAGTGAACGACTGTCAAATAAAACCCTTCTTCTGACAAAAGTGAAAAAGACAAATCAAACGAAGGAGGACGTCCAAACTCCTCCTCCTCCTGCACAGATCAGTTTTCATGTTGGAAACTGGACTCAGTGACACCTCTTCTGGTTGTCACTCTTGCTTCTTGCCCTGCATCAGTTAATGCTCGTCTTCCTCGTGCACCGCGCTGCATCTCTTTGTGTCCACACAGTTGAGGCAGACCACATCACGCCTCACTGCTGCGATCCCGTCCGCCCACACCTGGACAGTCTCCTCCCCTGATGCTGAGCTCTGTCTTTATCTGAACTCACTGGGTCAGCACACAAGGAACACCAAATATATTCGGGGGGATTCATCTACACGGACAAAAAAATGTAACTGATTTCGTGACTCGCAGCTTGACTCTTTCATTCTCTGAGAGATTGAAACACCACATCGATGAACTGAACTGGAGACACAGGGAGGTCCAGGACTATTACACCAGAATCCAGAGCTTACATCCTGTCTGTGGTTTGGTTTGGGCAACAGAATCACTCATGAGTTTATTATGTTGATAAAAAAAAATCAGTGCTGAAATGTAATCGTTAGGATTTGGGCACAAATTTTTCATTTTGAACTCATCGTATCTTGAAGAAAATGGACAACTGGCTCACAAGTACACAACAACTATATATTGAAATTCCTGCTGAATCAAACCCAAGGCTTCCTCCTGCTGCTGCTTCTCACTGAAAGTACTTCGTCCCAGAGTTAGTTGAGCTATTCTAGTTTAAATCACAGCACTACCTGGTGAATGGATCAGATTTTTAGGATTTCAGTGAGGAACAGTGGAAGAAGAAACATCATCGATAGAAGAAGAGCTGCAGACGACCGCCTCTTACTTTTTGTGGGAACCAGTGCACCTCATACATCAGAGTTCAGTTTGTATCCACTTGGTGTTGTAGCTGGGCAGTAACACGGGTCTAAAAAGTCAGACGTTCAGTCAGCTATTTCAAACATAACAGCGTAACAGAGTGTTTAAGCGCGGCTTTAAAGGATGTACTTGTACCTGGAATCCACCAATATTGCAATGACTCACCTGCCCACTAGATGTCAATACAGTCCAACGTCAGTCTCACTTACCTGGCTGCACACCTGCTCTGCCATCATCCATCATCCATCACACACTGTATTCTGTAGCTGTTTGTCTGCTGCAGAAAGTTCTCCTCCAACCTTCAGCTGACCCGTCGTTTGTCCTGTTCAGCTGTTGGGACTCTGACAACACATTTAACCCTTGAAGCCCTGAGCCATTTTTCTAGGGTTAGGGTTAGGATTAGGGTGATTCACGAAGTGTGATGTTTAGTTGTTTGTTCGAGTAGTATCTGGGCTGTGATTGAGTCATATAAACATATGTTTTACACATTGTAGCCCAGCTTCTGCTGTTTAATTTGATATAAAATATGACAATATTCTTTCATAATTAGTGCAGTAGTGGCATTGTGGTTGTTCTGCATGTCTTAAGGGTTAGGGTTAAAAACCCCAAAGTCCAACTGGGGGTTAAGTATGAAACCTCTCCTCTCCTAAACATCTGCCAGAGCTCTTTTGTCTGCACTTTTTTTTTTCTTTTAACAATCCAGCCAGATCCTGTCAAAAATGATTTAGTTACAGCTCAGTCCAAACCTCCTCTGCTGGTCCAGCTCCTTTCTCACAAACAGAGCACAGCTAGTTAAAGTGAATACTACACTGTTCTCTCAGATTAGTAAGCTTCACTAGTTGAAGCTCTGATGACTGACTGACTGCAGACTGTACCAGTGTGAGCTGACTGGCTAATTGAATGATACGACAAATACACCAACCAGACACAGGAAACTATTCTGGGCCTTTCTCCTGCCTGTCAGCTGCCTCCAGGGACAGTTTACGATGTACAAATTAAAAAAATACCTTCACACAAACACGTGGGAGTCATGATGGATGTCAACGTACCCTGGACTCCTCATTTGGAAGAAGAAACATCAGTGCGCTTATTTTTCGCAGCAGACTCTTTTGGAGCTACCAGCCAGTTTATCTCTGTTTTTCAG
>JARJLU010017400.1:77500-113241 GCA_030272975.1 Sparidentex hasta
TGGCTGAAGAGTCAGAAACTAGCCTTAGGAACTGGTGGAAACTAGATTTGCAACAGCAGTGGTGGTTGTTTAGTGGTTTGTTCACCCCCAACAAAGTACATTTTCTCCTGATGGGAGTTTGACTGGGATCATTTTTTTTTATTTAACCAAACAGACAGATTATGTTACTGTACATTTAGCTGTAAGATAGCAAGCAATGGCATGCACCCAGGGTATTTGTGTGTTTAAATTCAGGTGAACCGCCCACAAAAGTCAGCTCTCAGCAGTCTACATTACAGAACATGAACACCCAACAATGGAGGTCACCTCCGGATCACTGCTGCAGTCAAGCTGATCAACAGGAGTGAAGAGAAATCACTCTTTTAATCTCTGAGCTCTCCTCTCCTTGGTAAACAGCTCCAGATCCGAATCTGTGACTTGGTGTTGGTGTTTGTTCCTCCAGAACGTCTGGCTCTTCACCTGACACTCTGCTGGCCAGCTCTGAGCAAACGTTTTTCACTCAGCTTCGATTGGAAGTTTCACTGTGACCAATATTACAATGTGCTATTTGTAACCAAACAGCATTAAAGAAGTAAAGAGTCTGTTTCATGCCGTCTTTAAAACATCAGCAGTTGGGTTTGGAGGCCCGTGACTAAAAAAAAAAGAAAGATGTTAACTTTAACCTCACAAAGTATCTTTAATTTGACTTTGGTTTAAGTGACTTTCTTCCAGACAAGGGGGAGGGACAAGGTGGAGATATGAAGGTTTTTGGGTCTGAAAGTGATTCTCACTTCACTTCTTCAGTTCAGTTCCATCTGAGATGAACTCCGTGTGACTGATTATCTGCCCGTCAGGGTGGAACTTCATTTCTTTAACACTGATTTCTGCGGGGAAGCTTCACTGCTTCCCTGATGCACACACACGTCCGTGGAAAGTCACACACTGGGAGCCTCCCAGTCTATCAAACATCCAACTGTGCAGTCGCTTCTGCTCGAACCTTGTTGTTTTTATGGTATTTATTTGTCTTTATTGTGTTGAAGTTGTTGTTTTTGAGTTTAATCTCACCTGAACAGAAGCAGTTCAAAGAATTTCTCTTTTTATGTTTTATTGACTAAACAAACTTTTTTTTTTTTCGAACCATCTTCAAAAGGTTCTTAAAAAAGTGTCTTTTTTTCTGTTATTAATCACACCTGTTGTTCTACTGTAGTAACACTTGCTGAAGGTACATTTTTATTTATCTTTGTTTAATTGACTTCTCAGCTCTTTGAAAACAATTTCAAAGTTTCTTTTTGCTGCTGGTTAATGACAGGGTGGGGATTTATTCATTCTTCTAGCTGTTGGTCTTCTCTTTTCTCTCTATTGACTTGTAGCAAAAGAAAAAAGGCAAACGCAGTGTAACAGTCAGAAAAGACCTGGCCATTAGCATTGGGTTGCACCAGGGATTCATAAATCTTTCACTATCCATGTTGAATGTGAGATGTTCCTTCCTTTATATAGCCATGTAAAATACATAATGTGAACACTCACAGACTCTTATTGCAGACTCAAAGTACTTTAATATATCAATCGACTCAGATTTAGGAACATTTCAAACCAGCTCCTCAGTTTTTTGTGCACTGATGGTAAAAAGTGATCGCTATGTGAAAATTTAATTAAGGATGTGAAAGTTCCCTTGAAAAATCTTTCAGTGAAAAGCACTTGTCCTCCTCGCTGCAGTTCAACATTCGTCCGGCGTTCGAGAGAAAATGAAGAGGGCTGCAGTGTTTGCAGCTTTCACGCCATCGCTGTGATTTCTCTTCTGAAGAACTCTCGAGTTTTGAAACAAGGACACACCAGCAGCGTGGATTCTTAAAACACAGAGCAGTCAGAAGTGCAGAGGTGACTCCTCCTGCAGTGACGGAGGAGAAGAGGAGGAAACACGTTCTGTGGAAACAAACCTTAGTCTTTGTCACAGTCCGTCTCTCTGGCTGCAATTACATATTATTTTTTGTAACCTACTACTGCAAATTATTTTCCACATTTAAAGATGAATTTTTGCTCTGTAAAATATCAAAAATAGTAAAAAAGAGCGGAGGTCACTTTGACAGATCACTGCTGCATTCAGTCAGGAGTGAGGATAAATGCACTTTTTAATCCCAGAAGTTCAAAAGTAATCTCTGAGCTCTGCTCCCAACAGTAATTGGAGCAGAATCTGATGAGACTTAAGGTGTTTGTTCCTCCAGAGGACCTGGATCTTCACCTGACTCTCCTCCCCAGAGCTGGCCAACCCTGAGCAGAGGCTGCTGAACACACAACTCTTTGGAAAGACCCACAAAAGTTCAGTTTTTGCAACTCTCGCCAAAACACAAATGACATTACTTCTGTGTCTTCCATGCCATCTGACTTGAAATCTAATTCCATGTTATTTAATATGTTTGTAATCTAGATGCATGAAAAATTCAGTTTGTGTTCGATCCGAAAACACACCAGAATGGAATTAATTAAATTCATGTACAAAGAGAAATTATAGCACGGTCACGTATTACAATTCAGCGTGTTAGTGTTGCTCTGAGAGTTTTTTGGCTATTTTGCCTCTATAGCCTGACATGTAATCCATATGTAATGAGAAAGCCTCATTCACTCATTTAAACTTTAAATATCAGAAACTGAATGATCATACTAAAGTAAGTACTGAAGTTTCATTGTGTGACCACATTCACCTTCAGTTTCTCTCCTCAATCTTAAAGCATAAAAAAAGAGTGTTGTAATTCATTTCCAAAAACACCACCTCCATTTTTTTTTTTTTCTAAAGCATTAAAGTCACAAAAAGTCAGAAAGCAGAGGAAAATATATTCCCACAGACGCTGACATCCAGAGCTCTGACTACAGCTGCTGGTGGTTGACTCATGCTGTATGACTGTTAGCAGCGTGCCGGTCGGCAGTCGTCCTCTCTGGAGAAATAAAGGTGTAAAACAGCTGGATGGGAGTTAGTGCAGCTGCTGTTAAACGTCACTTGCCCCACTGCTCCCAATTAAAGCCTCGGGGCATATTGGTTCTGCTCTCCGTGGAGACTGACCTTTGAGTGACAAAGCTTTTGACTCTCATTAGCCAACCAAGTAGCCGCTGCTAAACACAATCCAACATCGATTTTGGATCTGACAGGATCTCTCCTGCATCGCTTGTTGTCTAGTATGTAAGCTGCATTAAGACGTTTCTTTGCTTCCTTCACGTGGCCTCCTGCCCTCCCCTCTTGTTACAAATTCTTTGTTATTTTTTAATAATAAATTCAAAACAGCAGGGGGAAAAAAAAAAAAAAGGATGTCCCACAGAAATATTTTTCGAATCTGGTTGAAGGTATTTCTCACATGTTATTGAGTTGAAAAAGGTTGTTTGTTCCACCCTGGTTTGTCGTGATCTGGCATGATTTTTCAAGTAGCAGTAAAAATAAACACTAATGTAAAAACAAAAAAATGTATCACATGTATGAAAAGATGAGAGGTCGCATGTGAAAAAAGTTCGGGAACCATAGATGGATTTATCAGAAATGGTCCAAGACCCTGTCTGGACAAACTAGTGGCTCACTTTGAATAAAGTTATGCTCCAGAGTTGAGTATTTTGTTTTATACAAATCTCTCTGTGAAGTTTTCTTGTGTCTGGACTGAAGCTCTTCACCTCGGATCTCTATCTGGATACCTCACAGTGAGTCAGTAGGAATGATGTGATGTGACTGCAAGCACTGAGTTTTGTGTACACCTGAGAACAACATGTGATGTTCACACAGAGGAGGAGAAGGAGTTTACCTGCAGCCCAGCCAGTGACGGGACACACTGTTGTTTTTGATAAAGTTATTTCCTGGTGTTTGTGGTTCACAAGGTCTTCAGGGAAAATGGATTTCATCCTGCTGAGAGGAGGAGAGCAGCCAGAGGTCTAACTGGACCACTCAATAACACACACACACACACACACACACACACACACACACACACACACACACACACACAGTTAACTAATAGCGCTGATTAGGCTTAATAATTAATGAGCAGTCCAACCTGCCGCTGCAGGAATCTGCCCATACGTTGATGTTTTTCTCTCTTTTCTGTGCTTGGACAATTTCTCTACCGGCCCTACAGATACTCCCCCTGATTTTCTCACACACACTCTTTCTTGCTGGTTTTCAACTAGGTTACAAAAAAAGTTCTAATCCCACAACTTGTACTATTTATTTCCCATTTGTCTGCAACATATATACATAAAGATTGTGTGTTTGTTTGTTTTTTTCACTGCAGGCAGAATTGCACAAAGTAGACATACTGTCTGACTAAGCCTCACCAGATAGTCTGGTTTGTTTCAGTCCAACCTTATTGATACTTGCAGGCACAAACAAAAACCAGTAAGCACTTAAAACAGCAACAGAGAGAGTAGCATCCAGCAAGCACAGTGGGCAAAATCAATAGTCTTATTGCAGATACAGGTATATTTAAAATGTATGAGTTCAGGGAGACGGAGTGAGGCTGGAAAATAGAAGCAATTAGACGAACTGTAGAAATAAACACAGCTGCAGGTTCTGACCAGGCGGTGAACTTTTAACACAGTTTTTTTTAAAAGTTACTTATCATTCATCAATTAGCAGAGCAGACGATATGTTGGAGATGTTGAGGGTTAGTTCATCCACATGACAAAACACGTTTAGTTTGACCAAATGTGACATATCTGCCTGTGTCCCCAAGAAACTGCGTTTAAATAAATCTTACGTGCAGCAACAGTAAATACATTTTGCATGAGACGTAGTGCCAGAGGTGTTTCACTTAACATGTTGTCATTAGACCTATTGAAACAGGAAGAGTAGTCTCCAGCTAGCTAACTGTCTCACTGAGCTTCTAAGTTCTGCAAACCAAGGTTGACTTTTGAATAATGAAAGGTGGTATACAGCGTTCATAGTATATGTTAATGAGCCACCTTCCACATCAGCAGGTTTCAGGAGTTGATGGTGGTGTCACTGCGGTCAACATGGCTGCCGCACCACCAACCACCATTCATGTCACACCGCTGGCATTTTGAAGGACAGCTGTGGATGTTTCCAGACATTTTATCGCGTCAAAAGCAGATTTGTTTTATGGGGTATTTCCCAGTGGAAGTCAGACCATCGCCAAGTGCCTAAAGAACAGCTTGCTGACAAAGACAGAAACAAACATAAAGCTGCAATATAAAGACACACGACCATATCAAACATGTTAGAAATTAGATGGGTTTCATTGCTTATACATGTAACTCCGAGCTCGTGAGCAGAGCCTCACTGTTGCTACTGCTTACTTACTGAACCACAGAAGTAAATTCAGCTAATCAATACTGAGGTTTACTTTAGAGGACAGCTGTACACCTTGGACTATTTTTGTTGTCCTCAGCTCTGTGATTTGTCATTATATTTAAGCATTTGTTGCTCCAGTGGGTCACAGAAACTGGATTTGGTGGTGTTTTTTTTTTTTTTTTTTTTTTTCTGTATTTGTTGTTTAGAACCAATAAAACGTTTTTTCAGGGATTTTCGGTACACATGAGAACCTGGAATTTGGGTTATATCCCCCTTGTTGTTCAGAGGTCTATCTGAAACACAGCTCCTAGTGTTTTCATTTAAACTCCAGACTTTGAGATCAACTCTCTCCACCATCTTCCTCTTCTTCTTCTTCTTCTTCTTCTTCTTCTTCTTCTTCTTCTTCTTCTTTGCTGTCTCTTTAAAACAAAACCCAGAGTTAAACCTTAAAGAGACTGAACATCAGAGGAACTTCTGACTGTGACTTCAGATACGATCTCTGTCAGTGCGGGAGTGATTATCCGCTCCCTCTGCTCGACTTTCATGTGTTAATATCATGTTAATTCGCTATTAATATTCCAAATTCTCTCAAATTTGCTTTACAGTCTATTCAAACGTTTAATTTAATTTCATCTGTAGTTTATATGTTTCAACTGGTGACCCTGACAGTGGGCTCATTTACACACACAGTAATAATTACATCTGAACCAGATTAGACAGAAACTCAGAGTGTAGCTGTGTAAAGTCTTTAATCTGATTATCGTAATGTCACTGAGGTTATAATCAGATTAACGCACATACGGATCTCTGCCCAGTCTTTCCTTCTTCAGTTGTCGTCATGGCGGAGGTCAAAGGTCACATGAGGATTATCAGGATGCAGTGAAGAGCTGATGGAAGATGAGACACACTGAGCCGAGTCTTTACAGTCGCTTCAGTTTTCAGTTTTATCACAGAACACTTCAGACAGTGTTGTTTCTGTAATTCCAGAGGACTGCAGCTTGTCTGGGAGTTTTGAGGACTGGAACCATATCAAGCGCTATTGGTGGTCCCGGGGGTCAGAAAACTAACATCTCAGAAAATGTAACAACCTTTCAGATCAAGAAAACGTGGGAGTGATTGTGTTTTCTTCAGAGTTGTTGTGATTTGACCCTCAGGGCCGCCGTTTCTACCGTTTTCTACGTTGGCATTTTACGTTTCTACAAACCACAGATACTTTCACTTCTGTACTTCACGTCTGGATGTGGGGACATATTCTACCAGAGGTCTTTTTTTTCCACTAAAAACAGGTATTTTTAGCCTGTTGTTGTTGTTGATGTGTCAGCCCCAAACACTGTGGGTGTCTTTACAGCGACGGACTTCAACGCATCAGGAAACTGCTCAGATTCAACACACAAAACAACAGTTTGATCACATTTACTCCCTGGATCGCATCATTCTGACTCCAGTGGCATGGTTATTAATCTCTGTGCAACACATGTGGTGTGCGCTGCGTTTAAAGTAGACAGTGAAAATGGTTGTACAAAAGATTTATCATTTCTCTTCAGTCCACACCTCAGCTCTTCTCCTCCGCCAAAAGGAAAACTTTTCAGAGTTTCAGGATGAATAGCTTTTTTTTTTTCTATTTGGGGCTCTTTTTTGAAATTTCTGCACTTTCGAATGCAACAAAGCAACACACGGCAGATTCACCTTAATGAAAGAAATGTTTGGTCTCACTGGTGCTTTTAAATAAAGGTATGAGGAGTGTTTTTGTGTTTAAATCATGCTCTACCTGTTCAGGTACTTCAGGCTCACCTGCAGCATTCTGCTCTCTGCATGTAAATGTCCTCTATCTGCAGAGTGAGTGCCTCTGTCCTTGTCCTGCGTCTGTGCGTCCCTGCTTCATTTCACTCGGGTTAGTTGGAAGCTCTCTGTGTTTTTCTCCGCTCTCTCATCACTTTCGGTCTATAAATAAAAAACACATCACGCCAGCCCTGCGGTCATCCTCAGATGGGTAATTTGTTCCCTCAGGCCGCCGTCTCAGGAGGGCGGCTGCGTCAGGTAAACTGAGCTGTGGATCTGAACACGTGAAAATGAAAGAGTTTTCGTCTTTCAGTGGCGGAGAGGGACAGGACGATGAGTCCAGAGGTTAAAAGGGACAACAAAAAAAAAAGACAATGGGCTTTGCCAAGATTTTTTGGAAGCTCATTCTTCCTGTAAGAGGTGAGCGAGGAAATACAACTATATTCAAAGATCTGATCCAGAGCCTCATTAGCCCTCAACTATTAAAGTGAAGATTTGGTCTCAATACAAAATGTCTGGCCACCGTACCTGAACCTCACTCTGACACCATGAAGAGAGAGTTTACCTGCAGCCAGTCCAGCACTGAACTGTTTGTCCTTCTGGCGCTCAGTGGTCCTGACCCTTTTTTACTTCTCAGACCTTTAAAAGCCGTAAATATCCTCCAGGTCTCCGAGACCTTCTGACCCACAGATTTTGGCTGTTTCGAGGCTGAAACAAGCATCCTGTGTTTTTTTTTTTTTTTTTCGGCCGGGCGATTGTGTAACTGCCTCCACCAGAGTGCCCCTGTGATTAAACCTGAAGTCTGTTTTGTTCTTTAGCTTTTGGAGCTGCATAATGTCTTCTTGTCTTCCAGAATGTGTGCATCTTGTGCAGCACATTTACAAAGAACCTCTATGCGCTGAGGCTATTCCAACCTGGATTTGCATCCGTCCTCATTCAGACCACATTCAGAAGTGGTCTGAGTCAAATGTGACCACGTACCTTCAGTGAGTGTGTGCGTATGTGTGTCCAGGGCCACACTGAAGATGCTTCACTGTGTGTTAATGACATGTTAGTGCTGTCTAAACCTGTCAGTGTCGGCAGCAGATGTCTGTTTCAACTGACCCAGATATCAAACTTCAACAAACAACATCACCAGACTCCCTTTAGTGCTTTTAGGAGTTGATTCATGAGGAAACTTAACAAACGTTGCAAAACGGCTATGACAACTTCTAAATCATTGTCTCCTTCTTGTAAATCGAGCATTAAATCAGAACATGAAGTTGTTTGTCTCCTTGTAAAAAGTGTCAGTTTGTGGCAGCATGTCTGTACCAGCCTGTCTGCTTCTGTGTCTAAAGTGCTAAAGTCTTACCTGCCAACACTGATCAGCTGTTTGAACACACTGTTTACACTGATTTTATCATTTACACTCCATTTATAAAAAAAAAAAGATACATTTTACTGATCTAAACATGTCACATTTTACAAAGACACTGAACAGTAACAATATAGGCTACTTCTTTGTCCCTGTGGAGAAAGTCCCCAGACTGCCTTAACAAATGTCTCAGTTTAGTGAGTTGTTGAGTTGGAGACACTTTATAAACTCTGTGAAACTCTGTCTTTGACTCATTCTTCATTAAATGGGCCATCCTGTAAATTCAGCAAATGTTCTACATGAACTTCTCTTTGTCTTTGTGTAAAGATCTATTTGTCCCAGTGATGTATGCGTTTTTTTTGCATATAGAGAAGGAAAATGATATTTGATGATATTAATGGTTGTAAGCAACAGACATTGAGCTGCCCACGGATCCCTCAGGATGTGTGTTGATAGAAAGTCACTTCACCTGAATTGACCTCTCTCATAACTTTAATCTTTATCTCAGTCTTGAGTCTTGATTCCACATGAATTATCTTTCCTCATCAATCACTCCTATTCTCTCTCAGTTCTGCTGTTTCCTATTTTTTGTTTCTGTTTTGACAGTCTTGCTGCTGATCTGTAATTTGGATCGTTAATTAATAAGCAGTTGTACCTGTAATCAGTCAGGATTCAAATGAACTGGATGGCGTGTTTGTGTGTCTGTTGCGTGTTTGGGTGTCTGTTTTCTTTATGGGGGAAACTTTCTCTCCCAGTGGGGTCAGATAAAACAAGAAACACTGTAATGACACTGTTTCCCTCGCCGCCAGTTTAAATAGATGAACGGGGAAATTAAATCTTGTTTACGAGGCAGCGCTGATGGCGCATGCAGAGTGTCAAGGCAAGCGCGCCCAACATCGGGTCGTCACCGGCAGATTGTTCCACAAGTGTCGACATGATTGACTAAATGAAAACATATGGCGAGGGACGTGGGGACGGCCCTGGGGACCTTCAACTCGCTTGCTGCTGAAGGACCCCCCCCCCATCTTTCGACCCCCACCCCCCTTCTCTTTTTCCAGCTGAGTGGCTCCTAATTGAAGAGGGCGTGGGCTGCGTGTCAGCAGCCAATAATGAGGTCATAAATCGTGCGTGAGCGACCACCACACATCCTGCACGTGGTATCATCGCCACAGCTCCTCTGTTCATAGTTCTGCTCTTCACCTCTTTTATAAAACTGTGTTGCTTCAGGTCCAGACCTTCCTCTGTTTATTTGAATCTGAACTGAACAGAATCTGTTTGGTTGTTAAACCCAAATATCTATGTCTTTGTGTTGAACTCATATGTTCTGCTCCTGCAGTTTGTACTTTTCTACTCAGGAGGTTCAGTGTTGGATAAACCCTTGTATGGCCCGTGGGCAAAAATAAGTGGACACAACCTGGTGTAGAGCTGTCAGAATCCACACAGCCTGTCCTCCAGTAGAAGTTCACATACTTGTGTGAAACAGACTCTAGTAAAAGTAGAAGCACTGATTCAACTTGTTGACTCCAGTAAACGTAATAGAGCTCAGGCTCTGAAATGTACTCGGTCACATCTCAATCACATTTGTGGTCAGAGCTCATCTCACTGATATGAGGGTGGTACATTTTGGAAGGAACTCAAAGTCAGGTTGACATCAAAACATCAACCCTTCAGAGTTGGAAAGACGCTGACATGTTGTTGTGTAACAGGACATGAATGTGTGATGTCATGAGTATTCTTTATCAACTTGACTTTGCATTATACACTTTCCTAACTTTGGACTTTATTCAACCAACATCACAAACTACATTCAACAAATATAGACGTGCTGGGTCAGTAGATGCTCAGGTGTCTGTTACTTTTGGCCATATAGTGAAAAGTGGGAAAGCTCAAGCACCCTCTTTGAAATCTATAAGACTCCTCTCAGCTGATGGAAGCGTCTGTTGAACAGTCTGGGCTCAGGGTTGAAGTTTGATTAACCCAAGGTTTTGTTCAAACACTCCTCTTCATCCGTTCTGTCAAGCGGCTGACAACCTGACACTTGGTGACATTTTCCTTCCCCTCCTGTAGAATAATCACTACACATTTCATAATCAGATCTCATCAGCTCAGCAGGATCAGAGCAACGAGTTGCTGTTCTACATTATGGAAGATACAGTCAGTCCTCATCTCTCTCTCTCTCTCTCTCTCTCTCTCTCTCTAACACACACACACACACACACACACACACACACACACACATGCAACAATTACCTCATTGTGTTTTTGCAAGAACAAACTCGCCTCATGCATAAAACTTTGAACAAACAGTTGGACAAAAACATTTAAAAACATCCTCCTTCAATTAACTTTATATTATAAAGTTATTAATTCTAATATCATTTATCAATGGACGAGTTTCTGTATGTTTTCTAAAGAAAGACAGCCAGCTGATAGGGGGGCTGTTCATGACACCATGTAGACAGTATTCAGCTGTACACAGAGGACTGCCCGATCATCTCGGTCACTGTTGTGAGAAATGTCGGGTGACAGCCGCTCATACTAAACCTTCAGTATGAGGTTTTGTGTCCAGAAAAGCTGCTTGATTTGTTTCTGACCAGCCCAGAAACATTTCCACTGAAACATACACACTATATATGACAGTGGCATATTTTTTGTTTTATTGCTACACACAGTAAAGGCTCTAAAACCCCTCAGAAAAGAACATGAAGCGCTTTGTTTTCAACATTGTTTCCATGTATTTGTAACTCGTGTTAGTGTTGATACCATTTACTATTTTTGATTTTTTTTCAAACACAGAATGAACTTGTGGAGGGTAGCTGTGATATTAGACGCTGAAGGCGGCTCTGCTAGCGTGTTTGTTTTAAAAACTGCAGCTGTGTCCCTCGACGGTGAGCGTATCTGTAATTTTGCAGCACTTGGCTTAAGTTTCCTGCAGGGCTGTTTTCATGCTAATGCTCTCAGCTCCACATTTTCCCTTCCTCTTCTTCCCTCTTTCTCCTCCGCTGTGTCTGTAATGACAGGCAGAGATCATACCACCAGGTTAAAGCAAATGGCAGGCTGCTGGTCTCACTTTGATTGATGCCAGTCTGATTCTCTGAGCCAATCATCTGCCTTTTCGCCAGGATGTCTCCCTGCGTCTGGTCATCCATCAGGCCTGTGTTGGGTCCAGTATCCCCATTTCAGATGTCATGTGTCTGGATGTTCGATGAGGCAGGATACCACGTTACTGACAGGTAGAACAATGGCAGTGAATTTGGCAGAGGCCAAATATGTAATATTTGCTATTGTACGCATTCTTACTTTTCTTTATTTTGAAAGTTTTTAGTGAATCCTGTCCTGGCGTTTAACATCCTAATGTTGTGAAAATTCCCACGTTGTCTTTTTGTTGTTCAAGCATCTTTCGCTCTGAACAGTGGAAATAGACAAGTCATATACACAGACACATGCACACACACACGCACACACACACATTCAGTGCTGGCTTGAGGACTTTGGTGACAACAGCAAACTTTACAATATTAGAATCCTTCTGTCTAAGAACATGTGGGAAACAAAAGGTAGATTTTTAAAATTCAGGGCATCCCACTATGGAAATTCCCGCTGAATATTCATCCCTCCTTCAAAACCTCTGCAGTTACTGTGTGGCTAAATTGCTAACCGGAGTGAAAACAGCGTCTGAATGGGATGGTGATTCAGCAGATGCCTCCACAAAAGCCTCCACAAAGTCACATTCTGTTTGCAGAAAATTTCACTTATGTGCCGCCGGAAAGGAAATCAGCAGCCGCCGCCACTGCCACAGCTGTCGGTGAGGCTTCAGTTTTGGCAAGAGGCCGGCGGGTTACGGCTCGCGGCGCATGGAGCGCGGGGAGACACAGCAGATAAGATGAGGAGGACGTAGACAGACAGATGGCTGTAAACAAAGTAATGATAAGTAACTAAACTCAACACTCAACCACCAGCTGAACGCCGCTTCTTTCAGGGTCTCAGAGGAAATCTCTGAAAACGAGGCGCTCCTCACGTCTTGTGTGTGTCTAAGATTTCTCTGCCGAACTCTCCCGGGTCCTCCTCCTCCTCTTCCTCACACGTTTGGGAGGTGACATTGCCCGCGACTGCTGAGCTAAGAAATAAATAAAGCGAGGGTGCTGCTGCTGCTGCTTCTTGGGTAGAATTGATCCCCAGCGAGATGTGGACTTTCTTCCATCTGCTCACCGCTAATTAACAGACAAGAGCTTCCCAGAAGACAGACTTGTGCCGCTCTTCCTCCTCCTCCTCCTCCTCGGCTGCAGATCTGCAGGGAAACAACACGGCGGCCTCGGCAGACGCTTCGGCCTGCGAGGTGAGACAGCCAATCAACAAGCACGATCGTTTTAATCAGGCGCTACGATGAGTGAAGCTGGTGTGAAGACACGAACCAGCAGAGTCGAACATCTGAAAACTCCTGTGAAATAAAAAGCGGGAACAGATCAGACTGTGTTTCTGTTCATTCATATCAGCCGCAGCAGCGCGTGGAGGTGTCAGGTTACTAAACATGTCGTGTATGTTGGGGATTATTTCTATCTCTATTATTATTCTGCTCTGTTGACTAAAAGCTGACTATGAAGACGTCACCACTCCTCTATCACCTCTCTCCCTCCATCTCCACGCTGCTCATCATTAAAGCATGCAATTCCAATCAAGTGCTTACAGTATCAGATGAGACTACCATATTAACGTTTGGCTTCAGCATTCTTTATGTTACCCAGTGGCCATCCTGACAGAAAACATTTGGAACTTTGCAGAAGTCTTGCATTATCAACTTAAAAACAACCCAAAAATCCTTTTAAAGTGTGGGGTCAACAGTTTAACCATCACTGTTGGTACAGAAACACAGCTCCTGCTTCATATACAGCCTAGGTTTACCTCTGTATTTCTGTGCAACTGTCTTTACTCGCAGCAGACTAACAGTGGGTGTGAGCTCACTGCAGAGCGCTCTGTCAGATCTCTGAGAACATGCAGCGTGTGGAAATCAGCATTTATGAAAGAGCTGCTGATTCAGGCCGAGCCACCGTGATTTGCAGCCGAGCTTCATTTGCAAAAATCATGACCGGGGCAATACACCCGACGGGCTGGGTGTGTATGTGTGTGTGTGTGAGAGAGAGAGAGAGAGAGAGTGTGTGTGCGTATGTGTGTGTGTGTGTGCAGTTGACTGACAGGCAGAGGGAAAGCAAGGCAGAATTACGGCCTCCACCAGCAGCTCGGTGACACAGAAACACTCTGATATAATGAACAAAGTGCAAAACCCAGAAAATACCAATCGCAGCAGTCTGTCTGTAATCTGACTCCGATCTGACACCACTCAACTGAGATTTCTGCTGAATTAAGAACAACTTCCACAAGGCCCTCCAATCAGAAACCAGCGGTGAGGGGTCAGTTTCAGTCTGCATGAAAACCTGTTGTGGATGCCACCAACAACTTCCCGAAAAGTCTGAAGTTTGTGTTGAAGACCTGCTGCTGTCTCAGTCGCACAATCTGCTGTAGATAGAAAACACAGAGAGTAAGGAGGTACGAACAGGTGTGAACAGAACTCTTGTTGTATCTGTGTGGTGACTGTGTGCTGTGTACATTTTTTGCAAACTCAGAGTTCCTCCATACCTTGGTAAGTCCTTGTAACATAAATATGTTGCTGTTGCTGTTGTGAAGCAGTTTGCTGTTAATATCTTTGACCGTGAGCGTGATGTCGTGGCTGCATTTGTTTGACAGTTGCCACAGACACGACAGGTGATAAGAACAACCATCGTGACTGATTGTGACCTTTGAATCCAGCAAACATGCACCCAGCTCTCAGCGCTTCACAGCAAATGGATTAAGCCTGTTTTTAGACTAAAGTTGCAGTGTGAACCGGTTTAATTAGAAGGTGTTCATGGTATTTTGTCCACCTCCTCTAATAAGCGTGTGTGCTGGCAGCTGGTTGGTCTCACAGCCGATGGGTTTGGTAACACTCCCCGATGCATTCATAAATGAAAGTGAAAGAGGAAGGTTTCTGCTATGAAGATGATTTCAGGTTGTCAGCCTGTGTAAAGTCTATTCAGCGCTGGTGGTGTCGGGGGTCTTTACAGGTCATTGTCCTCGCCGCTGTTCCGGAGCCTTTGTGGAGGCTTTATCATCACTGCGGGCGGATCAGTAGGAGTCCGAGTCGCCGACCTTTGAAGTTCCCTCTCGGCTGACGCTATCGGCCAACTCGTCAGCTCTGAACTCAACGTGAACAAAAGGCAGGATTAACCCGGCTCAGCCTCTCTGTGTTAAATATCCATCAAAGGCTGTCTTACCTGACGCCGTGCTCTCCCTCTGAACTCTCAAAAGCTTCACCGTTCTGCGAACCAACACTGTTATTCTCTGCATCATATCTCTGCTTCGTCTGTGTCGCCTGAGCCTGAGACACACACGAGGAGCAGAGACGCATAAGACATTGTTACAACAAGGTGTTTCTGGTTTTAGATGTGTGTGACGTTTATGTGGATTTTTAAAAGAGAAGCAGGGAACTATGAAGGAAATCGCGATTAATGATTCCCGTCTGCTTTCGGATTAAACACGGTTAAAAGTTTTCAGAGTCTCTGCAGCAGAATTGTAGCTGGCTGTTGCTGCCAGGAGATGTTTTAATCCACTGAATATAGTAACAGGAGGAAAAACAAAAAAACAGGCTGCAAAGATAAAGCACATGGAGAATTCTAAAGCTTGACAGGACAGTTATGCAGCTGTGCTTGCTTAGCCATCAGCCATCATTGTTTATGGCGTCCTGAGTGAACACTTTCACTTCTCCGCCCTGCAAAGACGTAGACAAAACTTTTAACCACTGCACTCTAATTAACAAGGAAGCCTTCATAATGAAGAATGAGTCAGAGACAGAATTTCTAAAGTGTCTCCAACTCAACAACTCACTAAACTGAGACATTTGTTAAGGCAGTCTGGGGACTTTCTCCACAGGGACAAAGAAGTAGCCTATATTGTTACTGTTTAGTGTCTTTGGAAAATGTGACATGTTGAGCATCAGGTAAGAATAGTGGGGCCTGTTGCGAACTTGTGAAAAGGGCAGATATTTAAAGTTGATGATCATAATAATCAAACTTTTTTAGCAAGGTTAAAAAGTTTGAAGAACAACACAAGACAGACACAGCTTACAATGAAATAAATACAGAAAAAAAGAACAATAGCAGGATGAAGAGCAGAAAGTGCAGCACAGTCTAACTTTAAAAACTAATACTCATAAGAAATAAATAAATAAGGACGTGTTGTTGAGGCAGCTGACGGTAAGTAACGTCAGCAGAGCTCGCTAATTGCCGTCGCTACCTGCTAAAACTTTAATTTTCAGAGGTGATCAAAACTCTTTTAATCAGCTGTGCATACATAATGCTGTGCCGATAAAGTGGTGTTGTGGCGAGACCGTCCTAATAACAATAATACAATATATCTGAACACAGCGGCTGGCAGAGTGAATAATTTGTTAATTTTTATGAATAAATTATCTCTTCATGCATTAAAAACCCTATTAATGAGGAAATCACTTTGTTCTTTCATTTGGGATGGAGTGTGTGTGTGTGTGTGTGGGAAGAGAAGGTCTGAGGCTCACTGAATGATTTTCTATGCCAATTTCTCTTTCATACACCTTCACACACACACACACAGCCACACAAACACACACGGCCACACGAACACACAGATACACACAGCCTCACACCCACTGCTGTTTTATTTTCAATAATTTGTCAGTTTTGGTGCCAATATGAGCGTGAAACCCGGATGAAATATGACGATATGCCAGTTCTGTGCCAACTATCTTTATCAATAACACAGTGATACGTTTCAATGAAGTCATTTGAGTACAATTAAAAAAGTGTGAATGTCGTTTGAAGACACAGAATCCAGGCTGATTATTGTAAAAACAGAAAAAAACAGAAGTCTGCCTAAAGATGAAACATGCCTCGGTCTCTGATTGCTGATTGGCTGCAGCTGTGACGGATCTCTTGACCAGAGCTGCTCCACACTACAGCCACACTCTCTGTCTTCTCCTCATGGTTAACAGTTCCTAACTCAGATCGCCACAGCATTATATCCTATGTAAGGGTATGTTATGTATCCATAACAGTGCAAGGGGAAACTGTGACGCCCTGTGAGCAGTCAGGGAGATTCAGCTCACCTGGTCTTGGCTATATAAACCTGTGGCGGTCAGACAGTCGCGCTGCCCCTGACTTCCATCCTGTTTGGTTTTGTTGCATTTATATTCATACAGTATGTTGTTATTTACAGATTTGTTGTGATATTAGACGTTTCTCAAAGGCTTTCAAACATCTCAGTCCAGGCAGAAAATTGGTCTAAATAAAAAATAAATAGAAATACAAAGTTATTAACAGTTAGACTGGAGATTATTAGATGAGTTTTGCATTACTGGCTGATTCAGTTTCATGAAAAGCATTCTGAAACACTGACTTCAAGTATTGCAATGTAATGTTTCACATTTTCCATCTAATTTTAGTTCCATTAAATATTCTTTTAGGAACATTATTGTTTCTTTGTTTTTTTTTGTGTGTGGTCTAAAACATCTTGCCGTATTAAAGGTTGACAGTCCAAGCGAAGTTCAGTTCAGTTAGTCACAGCTCAGATTCTGATTGATCTTCTATTGTGTCATTATTGGCATCAAATGAGCGCTACATCTAAACGCTCAGAGTAAAACAATGTGACCTTTCGTTCCAGAGACAAACTCCTCTCATTGTATAGTGGGAAACATGTAAGTCCCGAAGGAAGGACAGATGGTCGTGGGCTCCATATGCTATTTAAAGTAAAGTGTTCAATAGTTTGACTTGAAAAGAATCTGGATTAGGACCAAGAACTAAATGTGTCTGTATGTGATCATGGTGAGAACAGCAGGAGCAAAAAAAAAAGGAAAAACTATACTTATTTCTTTTACATTTGGGTTTAATGTCTGATTTCTTCCCACTTCTAGGGGACTGTCTGTCTTTCAGAGTGTGAAAAGTTGAATGATGAAGATTGTCATCACACCTTACTACTCAAGATATCAATTCTCCTCCTGTCAACAACTTTTAGGAGGCTGTGTCCTTTGACCATGCTGCTGTTAGTTTCCCCATGTTTTCTGAAATATGAATGACCATTTCATATTTATCTTCTTTTTCTGCGGCGATGGCGGGCCGTCGCAACAGGGCGCTGAGCTGGGAGGTCCAGGGAAATAAACTTTAATTATACATGCCGGTGTCAGGGATACGGAATGGCGAACGGACGGAGTGATTGATTCGCCGTCAACAAGGAGGGGGAGGGAGGGGGGGTGGTGGTGATGGAGGTATCCGTGGCGACGAGCAGCGGGCCCTTCATCACCTGAGAGGCAGCCGGCATTAAGGCAGCTGTCAGGGACTTTGATTTGGAGTGGGAATTACAACACACACACACACACACACACACACTGGCATAACACACAGTTTCACACAATACTCCAGCTTATATAATATACATGATACTCTTCACACACACACATGCGCGGGCTGTCCCCGCAGGCAGACGCGGCAGCAGCTCCTTGACGTGACACCACATGAATAATTTGTGAGCGGCGGTTCAGGCTCGGAGGTGAAACAGAAGCACAAGGCTGAAAAATCCCACGCTTCACAAACACACCTCATGTAATGCTGATGGCGCCGTTAAAAAGAGAGCGGCCCCGACACTTCACCTGCAGGCTGAGACGAGCTGGAAAACCCGAAACACATCAAAAAGAGACAGAAAAAAAATGCAAACCGCTCACTTCTTAGCCCAGGGGCTGCAAAAGATGATAAAAGACGGAAGCAGCCGAGAGCAGCGCGAGCTCACTGTCACGGCTGGACGTTTGACTGCCTGTCCCTCACCGGATTCACCTGCTGCCGGAAAATCTAGTGTCAAGATATCTTCCTGCTTGATTATAAAACCCAGCAGAATCTGCAAATCCCCTCACAGTGAAGTGGATCGCGTCAAGATATGGAGAGCGAGCCGAGCGGACCGTGTTGAATTCAGCCACACTGTTAGCATGAACAAAATCAGGCGGCTGATTAAATGTCTGCACTGGACTCTACCAGGTTCAGTGATGATGTTGCCACCCTTACAAAATCCCTGATTCGGTCAAGTGGACAGCCAATCAGAGAGCTCTCTGTCAGTGACAGGCTGTATGTGAATGCTCTCATCTGGCCCGACCACAACATGAAACATGTTAGCACTCCCAACTCATCAACAATGGCAGCTTTGGTCCGTTCATAATACTATAAAACTTTGTCCTATTTTATAAATAACAATATAGTACATAGTAATCACTACCAGTAGTATTATATGTATGTTATATTTCTATATTTTTCTGATCATTCAGTCACATCTGTGCTGCTGATAGACCAAGAAATCTATTTGTGTATATTTTTTTTATATATTTTATATCAATGTCCCATTGAGCCATCCTCCCTGGGAAAAAATAGGAAATCATCGCATGTATGTTCGTATGAGGGGGTCTTTTGAAATTGACTCATTACATTACAGCGTTACCCTCTCTGAAAAGTAACTGAGTACTTTTGCGTTGAATGAAAGCCTGTTTGTGATAACTACCTCAAGATGCTATTATGGCCTTTTACAATCTTAATATCTTCCAGAGAATGCTGGTCATCCTTTAAATGTACTGATTCTACTGATATTGAAAAGCACATTCATGACAATAATAAAAGCAGAATCTGCTACTCTGTGCTCTGTGGATAACAAGCTGTAGTGTCTGCAAACCAGGATTTCAATGTTGATTTCTCTTTCAACCCTGGGTGATTCCTGGTCTGAACATAATTATTGTGATACCCTTCATTTGTAAGTTTTAAAAAGACATGATGGTGATTAATGTGAAGGTAAAACGTCATTCATACTGGCACTGGCAGGTGAAATGTGGCTAACACACTTATGTTATTTCAACACCTAATGTTTCATATAAGATGTCTTAAATATGGAACTATAACACATTTCATAAGCTGAAGAAAAAAAACACAGTTTTCACCCATTCATTTGCAGAACCGATACCTTTTGCCTGATGGCAGACGTGTGAACAGGCTATAGTTGGGATGGGTGGGGTCTTTCATGATTCTGGTGGCTCTGGACCGACACAGCATATAGGAAGCCTGAAGATGGAAAAGAGAAGTGGGCCAAGCACGGAGTCTAGAGGAACCCCACAAGTCAAACTGACCTGAAGACAGCAGTGAATGCTACTTGCCAACTTGCAACAGTCCACATCCTCTGCTGGTATTCAAAACCCAACCATGGTAAGTGTGTTCATTTCTGATCACAGTATCAATGTAATGTCACCATCCGTCTATAGTAATATCACATGTGAGTTATGTAACTGGGACAGTCTGCAGCTGATTTACTGTAATATAATCATCTTTCCTTTAGTCTTACTGGAGTGTTAACTCATCTTGGTACTTTTTCATTTTGGAAGTGTAGCTCCTTCAACTGAAATGAGCTGAAATTACCTCCCCTCCCAGCTCCCTCCCTACCTCCCTCCTCCCCTACGCCTCCCGCGCTCCACCTCCAGCATATTGAACGATGCTATCAGAGCAGAAGTGACAGCCTGGCTCTGCTTTATTTACCTTATTCGCTGTGGTCAGAATGTGAAGCTCCTCATATTCAGACTGATGAGAGGCTGCAGATCAGCGTGTCATCAATCAGGCGGGCCGAGCAAACATTAGCACAGAGAGAGAGAGTGAGGCGGAGGGAGAGAGCCGCCTCATTTGCAAAGTGAATGCACTCGTGTATTTATCCTGACATGGTTTATGATTACCAACCCCTATAATACACCCCCACTCACCCCTCTGAAGACTGATGAATGAATAATGAAACTCAGGAGGCAGCAGCTAGATAAAAACAGGCTGTGGAATCGAGTTTGGAGATTATTAAAAAGCTTTCAGCAGGAGGGAAGTTTTGGTCAAACGTGGGCTCTGCTGTCCTGCCCACGTACCTCAGCACCCAATCGCCAGAATAACTGTCGGCACAGTAGGTGTCTGCAAAGTAAGTTTATGTTGAAACTGTCTGTTTGATACGTTGGAATTATATGTTGTTTTATTCTATTTATTTTTGCAAATTTACATTTTGTTGTGTTTAGTTTTCAACTTTATGTTGTGACAACACTGTGCTTGTGGTCTGGTTTCATTAAAGAAACTACTCTGTCAGGGTTAGGAATCGATGGTGTTTGGTTTTCACAATGACTTGTTAAAAATATCCAGTGGTGTCACACTTCTAAATGTTGACTTGCAGTGTCAAACGGTGGTGTCTTGCTGCGTGCGAGATGGCTGCCTGGCAGGATCTGTTCTGGCTGGTTTGGTGTACTTGACGGTACTGTCCTTCCAACTTCGTGCTCCAGGATCATAACTCCAACCAACCAATCAGCAGTCATAACTGTGAAAATGCGAACTCTGGCTCAGAGAAGTTCAGCTTAACATTTATACAGTAAATGATTGAATTGATTGTGAAAATAATATTTTGTAACTATTTGGAGGGTTGTCGGTCTGATCCCTGGCTCAGGCTGCATGCCCATGTGTCCTTGAGCAGGATGCTGATAACACTACATACTAGCAGTACAGTGTGCAGTGTGGATATAGGACATACCATCAGCAGCTTATGATCTGGTTAGGTTAAGGCACAAAACCCACTTGGTGAACGTAGGGAAAAAAATCATGGTTTGACTAAAAAACACCCGCCTCATTGAGTCTATTACCTCTGCCCAGGTGGTTATGTCCTGGTGGCTGGTTGGATTGTCAGCAGGATTGCTCAAAAACCACAAACTGGATATTCAGGAGAGGAACCACATCATCAATACATGACATTTTATAGAGGTGGAATATGAGTGCTATGTTGGAAAAGGTAATTGAGTATCCGCACAATCTTGATGAAGTGTTGAGCGGCTGCAGTGTGGAGGAGGCTTCATTAGGGATCAGCGGCAGCTCTTGGGCTGGAAGACACCCTATAAGAAAGAGAGCGAGAGAGAAAGACAGAACATGGGAGGGAGGGAGTGGTATGAGAGCAGACAGGAAGGGGAGTGATTAAGGTGTGGTCCTGCTCCTGAACTTCAGCTCCATCTATGAAATTACCTCCTGGTGCAGATCTAGGATTTTTTTTTCTCCCTTTCTCTAAGGCACCAGAGTACCAAAGGGGACTGCTGGAGTTCAATAAGACTGGTCGAAATGATCTGGTTGCAGTGTCTGTTGCAGTGGTCTCTAATGGTGGTCTGCTGGGGGCCTTCTGTGGTTTGCTGGATCAACATGTCACCAAAACTTATTAATTTTCACTGTTGAAATTTAGAAACAGTGAAAAAAAAAAAAGGAAAAAAAAAGTGTATATATGAACTATATAAATAAAAAAAATAAAAATAAATGTGAAACACATTATGGTCACAGATCAAGTTCATTTATTAGAAATGTAAAATACAAATAATTGACAATCAACAGGACTTTGATTATGACCTTTTCTCCAGTGAAACCAACACTTCCTTCCTGTTTGCTTTCATAAGTCAGACATGCAGCTTTTTCCGTCGATATCAGCCTCAATGAAAATGGAAAAACTTCACATGTAAGCCTGTTCCCCATGAAATTATCCGTAACGTGGCATCTGAGCAGCTTTTCTTTCGCCCTCTGAGGACGTCACCACCACATCTGAGACTCGCAGCTCGCCGCTGCTGGCAGTAATGGAAACATTGAATATTGATGCTGTTATTATTCAAGGACATGTGGACATGCACGTCTGCGTTTGTAAAAACGGTCTCTCTTTTGATGTGAATTGATAGACTGTGAACCTGGTATTGCTGCTGCAGCCCAGGAGACATTTTGAATCACGACTACTGCAATTCAAATAATGGCTTTCCCCCCCCGTATACATTCAGTATGTATAGTGTTTGTACATCGGGGTCAGGCATTTTGCATAGAGGACGGCCCCATTAATAGCCTCTGGTGATTTCACTGCTCTTCCTTCTGCTGCATTTTTAATGGATTTTCTTCACATTCAAATATAAAAACAGAAGGGAACATCTTTCTGTTTTGAAAATCCCATTTTTAACATCGTGGAAAAATGTTTACACAAGAAAATCTGAGAGAAATATTCACATCTTGTCTACCAACTGTTTGTTCCCTCAAGCAAAACATCATCGACTGGTTGAAGAAAGGATGGAGAGGAAGAGAGGGTTGGTTTGAAGGGAAAGAGGATAGGGAAAAAGTGGAAAATCACGAAAGAAGATATGGGATGGAGGAGAAAATGGAGTGAACAGTGAGAAAATGAGGAAAAGCGTTAAAATACGACCAAACCTGTTCACATTGTCTGGTCCAGGATGTTCTTGGATACCAGAACATTAATGAAACTGCAGTCAAAATCATACTAATAAATGTTTTACTCTACCTGATATTATGATGCATCAGTGTCAAAGCAGCATTTTAGTGCAGCTAGTTTGACTGACTCACACAGCATCACAGTTTGGTCTGAGTTTGGTTTCCATCCTGCCAGAATAATCTAGGAGGTCGCAACATGATTAATGTGAGAGGAAACATTCAGCACACAAATCTGTATTTAGTTTTCTGACTTTGTCTCTGATCTTTGTTTTGTATGTGATACTGCATAATTCAATAAAGTTGTTTAAATGAAATCATCCGAGACAACAACTCAGACATCTAATCCGAGACGTGCCTCAAGTATATAATGATTTTTCTAAGAGGTTACAAGATGGAGAGGTTTTGAAACACTGGCTTCATCTTAAACAATGTATTCCTCAAACTTATTATAGTTTTTATGGAAAAAAAAAAAGAAAAGTATATTCACTGAAGCTGCAAAATGAATGAAGTGGAGTGAAAAGTACATTATTTGTTGCTGAGTTGCTGTAGAGTAGATGTATAAAGTACATAACAAAAAGCATAAGAAAGGGCGGGAGGAGGAAAAGAACAGTAAGTGGGAGAGTGAACTGGGAGGCAAGAAAGGAAGAGGAAGATAGGAGTGGAAATCAGAACACAGGCAAGACAATGATGAGGTAGAGAAGGAAATATTAGGAGGCATGGATGACTGGAGGAAGCAGCGTAGATAAAGAAATAGTAAGGAAGTAAACATGGATGCAGAGAAGGAAAGAAGAAAGTCAGAAATCAGGAAAGAAACTGAGGAGGTAAGAAAGGAAATAAAGATGCAACAAAGGGAAAGCAAGAAAGCACAAGAAGAAGTGCAGCAGGAGAAAAAGAGGTGGGAAGGAGATAAGAAGTTAGAAAATAACTGAGCGGGGAGTGTGAGGAGATAAGACACGGTAAAGATGTGGTAGGAAAGTTAACAGGGAGGTCAAGAAGGAAAGGAGGAGGAAAAGGTGAGAAAGAAAATGTGGAGTAAGAAAAAGACCGCAGCGATGTAAAAAGCAGGGGAAAAATATGCAAGTACGAAAGAAAACAGAGTTTTGGAAGGAGGCAGAAGAAGAGGAGAAAGCCAGGGAAAAAGAGTAGTTTCTGGGCTCTCCTCATCAAAGGTGTCAGCATGTAGTTTGATGATAAAAGAATTGTGCGGAGGCAATGCTGGGTGGAATGATAGAGCAATTTTTATTGAAACAGATCTCAAGACTGCGTCCGACCCAGAAGTGGGCGCTGCTATTCTCAAATCTATGGCAAAAGCAATGCCGAAATGCTTCACCCTCTGCTCTATCAGAAGTCCTATCGAGACTTTGATCTCAGGAGATCCACCAAATGCCACCACCCTTTTCTTCCTATGCAGGGGTTTTTAGAGTCCCTTCTCCAGTACACACCCACTTCCTCTAATTGGTCACTTTGGTAAATTATCCAATAGACTAAAAGAGGAGTTGACCTGTCTCCCTGCTCATCTCTCATAACTCATCTAACCGTAGGTAGGTCTTCTCCCCAAAATGACCTCTGTCCTTCTACGGGAACATGAACGTTTAGGCATCTCCCACCATTTGGCATGAGCGTCAAACTCAGTTTGGTACTTTATGGTGGTTTTCCATCTGCTAACACTCCCCCAACTGAAGAACAACTCTGGGACCCTTGGAGCTGAGCCCTACTCTGTCCACATTCCTTTACTCACACAAGGAAAAACAATTAGTCAGTGTTAAATCTAAACTAAGTAAACTCAAAGATCAGTATGTGTTGCCATCCAGATAGCTCAAAAGGAAACAAATGAAGCTGTAGAAACACTCAAAACAGGAGTGGAGGAAAGGAGAGGAGGAGACAGAGAAGGAAAGAAGGAAGCGTGCAAAACCTGAGACGTCGATCTGCTCTTTAGTATCTCTGAATTGAACTCTCAGAAATCCATTCTGGCACAATTTACAGCTGTAACCAGAGACGAGTCGATCAGGGCAGATTTCAGGGCGGCTCCATGATGTGACGAGACATGTAATTATCTGCAGCTACTGCATGTACAAACAAATTTTCACTTTTATAATCTTATTAGGAGATTAGGAGGGCTCGGCAATGGGTTTATGCACGGCTGTCTGCTGGGGGGGCCAAGGAAAAAAAATAACTTATTTACTACTTAATGGATTTTATTTTCACTTTCTCTCTCTGAGAGAGAGGTTTCAGAGACATCCTTCAGCAACACGTTCCACTGCAAAACGCACCGCACACACACACACACACACACACACATATCGACACACACGTACAATAAATGCTGTAGCCTAAAGTCTATCAGCAAAAATGACAAAAAGACAAGGTGGGATGAAGTTTGTCGCCTGGATGAATTCAAATGACAATCCAATCACACAGCGAGGAGAGGAAAAGAAGGCAACAGAAAACACAGAGTGTTCTGCGCACCGTTTTGAAAATAATCCCATTAAAACAGCAATTTGTTCCACTTCCAACGGCATGTCTGTTATTGTGCCGCTGTAATGTACCACAGGAAGAGAAAAGGCTACAACAACAAGAGACATGAAGAGACACAACGGTGGGTTTTCGAGACTGACAGAGAAGTTGGAACTGGGTGGTTTTACCCTTATTTCATTGCTTGCTCCTCCTGTGACCCTCAAAGTCGATCTGACATTATTACAATGAACCTCATTACAACTTAGTCTTATCTTTGTAGTTTTGATCATATCTGTTCGTTATAAGAACATTTTGCGACAACATTTTTTTTTTACAGGGTGACTGGCAAGACAACTTGATACACCAGAGTTTCCAATTTAGTTGTGACCAGCAGCTTCATTGAACCAACAGTGAGAAACACATTTCATCAGCGATGTGAACACAAGAATCATCTGCTGAGGATGAGGAAATGATCATGTTCTGGGTTTACTTCTCTGTTCCTGTTGCCACAAACAAGGCTGCAGGTTGACCTGGGTCCTGTTAAAATACCAACCCACCTGCCAGAGTAAATGTTAGCTAAACACAGACCCGCTAAACCGCAGATAGGCCTATGCTGAAAATGTATGCTTTTCATGATGCACCATTTCTTTCTTTAGGTTCGATTTTCAATCTTATGTTGTGACAATGTTGTGCTCATGCTCTGGTTAGGTTTAAGCACAACATTCACTTGGTTAGGGTAGAGTTTTGGTCACCACAAACTGAACAAATTTCCTATGGGCTCCTTAAAAATCTCACATGGTCTCACACTTACAGACTGCAACCATCCTCAGTGCATGTTTAGTTAGGACATAAACATGGATTTGTTGAGAGGTCAGTGTGATACATGGCAAACTTTTTTTCCAGGTTACATTTTTAGGAAAAACAACATTGCGTGACGTGATGCAAACGTGACACACTGCACATTGTTCCATTGCCGTTTGTTGTTCCACAACTTTGATAGACAACTGGAGACAGCACAACTGCAGCAGCTTAGTTTGGATGCTACACGACTTTGTTAGGATGTGCAGCAAAAGTGTTGTGGAAATGTATTTATAAATCATAAATAATAGCAGAATATTATCATTGAATCGTTCTGAGGTCATTTTCAATAAGTTTTGAGCTAATTCTTGTGATAACTTGGAGGGAAATTTCAAAGACATTTCAAACATCTCTCTTTGAACTACTACTTACTACTCTCTGAAGTGTTGCCAGCATTCTACTGCATGATTTTATGCAGGTTGATTTATGCATATAAGAAATCTATAGCATCAAATTCAAATGTTTTTTTGTTAATGTATTTATTTCAGTAATTCAGGACATGGACACCTGACAGAAACAAAGCTACGTCTGTGTTAATCATCCATTTTTAAATGATCGGTGTCACTCAGAGTTTAATGACTTGTTGTTATGGTTACCTGCAGTCTTTGACATACCTGGTGAACCTTTACCAGACATTTAAGATATGTATGGTTACAGAACACCTGCCAGCCAATCAGAAAGGAGTATTTATTTAAGGAGCTGAAAACTTTTTTTTTCTTCAATCTTCAGTATTTTGGCATTCTGGTTATAATGAAGTAGTGAGAGGACTGCAGCATTAATGTCAAGTGGTGTGAAACACAAGGTCCCTGTGTGTTGGGTGTGTTGATGTAAATGAAGGTCTGTATGTACAATATGTATCTGCTGCTCAAACACTGCACACAAACAGATGGCTGGGGCTATTTTTGTTGATGCTGTTTAACCTTACTCAAAATAAATGAAAACAGACGGAGCCATCTGTTAGCCGCTTCAACACAAGTGACTCCCAAAAACTCCAAAACACTTCATTACAGCTTCGGACCTCAACTGCACGGACACAAAATCAGAACTTAGTTTCCGAAAATGAAAATACTGTATTTATTTTATTATCTTTTTGTTTAATGGTTTAATATTGAAACAGACAAGCTGATGGTGTTGGATCTACAACTGCTATAACAATACTCAAACAACAGAGCATCCTAGCATTAGTCGATATTAATACATCTTTTCCAGTGACTGTACAACTGTTGTTAGGAACACTTGTCATATTAATGGAAGAAATGCATCAATTCAGGAACTGTTACCTGTCATTATGCTAATGGTCAAATACCACAGTTTAATATGCCTTATGTCAAATGCTGACACCTACAATCCCAAAGCGTCAGTATGTGATGAGCTGTGAATTCTTACAAATTGGATCATTATGTTGCTTTTAATTAAAGTATTAATACTTTGCGTGTGTACGTCAATAATTTGTTTGTGAGGACATGGCTTTGGCACACATTTACATTGTTCTCTTGTTCAACATTTTAACATTCTGATTTACATAATTTGTGGAGAAACAATAAATTAACTCTGGTTACAAACAGAACATGTCAGCGACACACTTTAATCACACTGTCTGAATTCAAATCATTTTAATCAAATTAAAGAATTCAAGTCTTTTTGAATGAAGAGTGTGTTTTGTTTCCTCTGTTGTTGATGTCACACTGACTCTTTGACGCGCCTGTTTATAGATGTTGTGATGACAAAGTTTTTCACTTGTCATGTTATTGCCAATAAACGACAAAAATCTGTTATTATAATTAGATGTTGAATTAAATGTTGGAAAAAAACAAACAAAACAAACTGAAAGTAAATGAACCTCTGATGCCTCATCCTTCAACATAATGAGTCAGAACATGAGGAGAGATACTTTGTGAAAATGTTTTCTCCTCATCAGCTCAATTAACGGGTGACAACACATCGACAATTACAGGCGTTTTTTAGTTATTAGTTATTAATCACAGGTCTTTTTTCCATCTGAGGCACACTTTTAAGGTTCAGGATGTCATCTGAATAACATCACGACAGGTTTCTCTCCACTGACGGATGAAAAAGTTTGAGCAGCAACTTAATTTGAGGTTGTGGGTTCTTTAAAACACGTCTGCTGGAGGGAGGCTGTGCTTTATCAGTCAAATCATCAAGTCATTCTCAACTCACTGCAAGACCTAATACTTTCCTTCTAACAGGAAGTTGGAGTGAAACAACGGAAGAAAAGGATGAGATTGAGAAACAAAATGTAAGTACAGAAAGAAAAGAGGGAGAGATCAGCTAGAGTAAGGAAGTAAGAAAGACAGAGAGAAAGAAAGTATGGGAGTGTAGTGCCTGGCTCTAAGACTACCTATAAAAATGCCTGACAACGCCACCTCCAATTAAGGCAGGAGGAACCCTTAAACCTTCAATATCTACAATGCAATTGGTGACCCACTCTGACTTCCCCGAACAGAACAATTTACCAGAGGCATATCCTGTGCAAAAGTCAAGTTGGCTTTATTACAAAATATAGATCAAATTTCACTAAAACATAGGCATGAGGCAATTAACAAACAATCTCACTTGATGGGTAAAGTCAGTCAGTTCTCTTCACAATAAGGGCGGGTCAGCTATACATAAAATGTGGGAGACAAAAGAGGGAGACAGCAATTCTACCACCACATGCATGCACTACACACTTAACCTCTATTTACATATGATTTATCACAATGAAATACATGCAGTGTCACTACCAAATATACACACCACTACTGAGTGTCATCCGTGCAGTCCCACCACAGAAGGAGGCTGTGTGTCAATGCGGACCCGGCCTTTCACAGAGTCAAGCTGTAGGTACAAGAGAGAACAGACACATTTAATGACGTCACCATCCAAATGACTACTACTACCCAGTACATCAAGTATAGTAGAAGAATATACCCTAATTGCCTCAAGCCTACAAATCAATTAAACAGCAAAAAGTAAAACAGTAGAAAACAGTGGCTGGCCTGGTCCTTTAAAGAAAACACAGAATGCATTAGTTGTCATCCCAAAGTTCAACATATTGCACATAAGTAAACACTAAAACATATAATAAAAGTATAAGCCTACTTTGCAAGGGTACACCAACTCCAGTAATTAAATAATGCAGGAGCAGAAGGAGAAATCCAGTGCATCAACTACTAATAAGAAAACAAAGTTAGAAATACCAGAATCTAAAAAGAAATTTAAAAAATAGATAAACATGTATATTGTTTACCAGTATCTGTGCCACAGCATCCGTCAGTGGTCACATCAGTCCTGAACTGAAACAAATAAATAAAATATATTTAAAATATCTTTCAGGTAATGTTACCATCTCCACACAGGTTAAAATACTTAGCACAAAGGGCGCTGGCAGCACACAGACACATGGTTACATAAGTGAGACACAAACAAAAGGCTAGCACAAACCTGAGCTATGTCTAGCTTTCACCCTGCATGAGAGGGAGAGGACACACCAGGTGCTGCAGCCAAGTCAAAAGGGCTCTCCACTGAGACAAGCAGCACTTTATCACTTCCTGATTGACACCTGGTCACATGACCGCAGGCAATCACCTGGTCATGTGACTATGTGTCCATGGCAAGTATCACACTATCCCCACAGGAGGAAAGATGATTTATGGAAAGAAGGGGATGGAAATAATAAGAGGATGGCCGTGAGTGCAGAAAGGAGAGAGTAAGTAAAGGGGGAACTGAGACAGAAGACAGACAGACAGAAGAGATGAGACAGGGAACAAGTTTGCAAAGTAAGAAATGAAAGGAGGAAATAGGGAAGAAAGGAAGATGTTCTCTTACAAGTACAGTTTATCCAAAAAGTTACTTAGTAAAGTAAATGTAATGGAGTAGATGTAGCGTGTTACTACCCACCTCTGGTCAAAACAAAACTAGCAGAGACGAAGATCAGGGAAGACCTAGGAGAGTAAAGCAGGAAATGAAAGAGGAAGTAGCAAAGAACACTTCCTATTTCTCCATTGGGGAAATAGGTGGATAAATGTCAAATGATAAAAATTAAATAAGAAAGATGGTTTTTGTTAGTAAGAATGCAAGTAATGGAAAGAATTGGGTAAGGACGACAGTAACTGAGTGAAAAAGGGGAAGTGGGAAAAGAAAGGAGGAAAGAAGGTGTTTGAAAATGAAAAGGGAAAATTAGGAAGGAGAGAAAAAAACAGGTAGCAAAGGAAAGTAGATAAAGCATGAGTAGGTAAGGTAAAAGAGGAAGTAGTCAAACAAAACAAGCTCCTCCATTTCCAAGTAGAAATGGAGGAGGTGGAAGGAAATATGGAAGTAGAAATGAAAAAAAAAAAAAAAAAAGGGATCGGATGGGGCACTGACAGGAAGGAGAAGAAAGATACAACAAGGGGATTGGGATTGAAGGAAGGAGGAAGGAAATTAAGTGGAAGCAAATGGAAGACAGAGATGTATGTGGAAAATAAAATGAGGGCTAGGAAAGGAAGAAGGATGAGTTGGAGGAGACAGGATGAGGATGATTGCCAGAAGGAGCTAGGTGTGGGAGGAAGGAATTAAAGTAACGTTAAATTAAAGGAGGTAGGAAAGGAAATAAAGATAAAGGGGCTGACTGGGGAGCTATAATAAGGTCAGTTTTTTAGTTGGAATATGTTTTTATGAGCATAAACAGTCAACTTGAGACTTGCGAGTGTCCAGTCATGTGTGTTGGTGGGCGGGACTTCATCACAGAATTAGTGTTATTAAAATGTCACTAATGAGGGAAAAATAGGTTTTCATGTCATGACATAAAAAATGAGACTACTCCTGGAGACGTGTTTGCTTCACTTGAAATGTGGTTGTGTGTGTGTGTGTGTGGTTGCGTGTGTGTTGGCGGAGGGCTTTCTGGGGGACTTCCAGCTCCTGTCAATGCTGATTATCAGGCCTCCTTCAGTTCAGCCGAGAGTAATTTGATTATTATGATGTCCCCGGGGTTTCTCCAGCGATCACTGATTTACTTAAAGGAATGAAAAAGAAGAAAAAAGAGAGCAGAAAAAAAAAAAGATTTCAATTTATTTCTCCCTGAAGGAGGCGTTCAGTCTAATTTGATAACGAGCAGGACGAACTGTTGCCTGACGATCAAGTCTCTGTAATAAAAACTGAGACGCTGCTTTGAGGCTGCGCTCACACATCTTACATGCATACATTCAGCTGGATATTATTTAAAGGACCACAGCACAGGTTTTTAGTGTTTGAAGAACTATCACTGGTACTGACTGTTTTATTTCTCACCAGTTTCCGATTGATTTCCTGTTTTCCAGGCAGCCGTCGGTTCAGTTTAATCCTTTATAATTTTCCTCGAAAAGACTTGAAACTTGTTGGATGGATAATCCATAAATTTTGTGGTACATTTTATCTAAACTCACATCATTGAAGACTTGAGGTTAAAATAGAGAAAATAAATACATGTATTCCCATAGAAGCCCTGTTGTTAGTAAAGCTAAAGATGATGATGCGAGCTGAAAGGACAGTGGGTCATTAAAATAACTGACTCTTCCTTTGAGAACACTTTCATGGCAGTCTGCCTTAAAATGTTTCCTGTGTTTAAGTGAAAACAATCTCCCTACAGGACCAGCTCTTACAATAATTAATTCATATTTGTAACTTTTTGAAGATTAAATAAAAGATGGCCTCTCTAACAAAAAGCACTAAAACACAACTGTAATTTTTTAGTTTAAAACGTTCAAAAAAGAACAAACATTAACAGAGTATGAACAACAAGAGCCATACAATACTTTTGTCTACATTCCCATAATGCAACAAGACAAGAGGATTTCCTGAATTTGTCCCCAAACCTAAGTGGGGAAAACAATCGCTATGACATCATCAGGGTTATTTTCTTATTTGTGTCAAAACTTGACAACATTTTGTAAATGTTGTCACAAGCTGGCTTATTTCTCAACATGACCTGCCGACTGATCTCTGGAGGAGTGTCTCGGTTTTTGTCTGAAATAAACTTTGCATCATGCACTCTGCGTTGCTGAAACACTGAGAAACATTTTACTGGAAACGGGAGAAAAAATGCCAAAATACCAAAATGCTGTAGAACACAAGATGAGTGTGTGTGTGTGTGTGTGTGTGTGTGTGTGTGTGTGTGTGTGTGTGTGTGTGTGTGTGCAGAATCAGGAGGTCAATGTCTGAACAAGGCTGTACTTTCACTAAGAGGAAGATTTCAAAAGCTTTGACAGTAAACTTTGTCCCCGAGTCTTTGCCTATCAAGCGGATGGGTCATTGGGACTCCTCCAGGGTCCCGCAGGCGCAGATATGAAGTGCACCCTTGGCCGAGCACTGATTAGTATTTGACGATCTCCCCTGGGCGGTTCAGACGGCTGACCTAGTTCAGCCTCGATGGCCGTCAGGGACGTTCGGTCCTCTGGCCTTAAAAAAATCTTGGTCGCCGCTCGACTCTGCTCAACAACATCTCAATCCTCGGAGCACAAACACAGCGGCTGGAATACGAGGCCGTGCTGGATTGTGGTTCAGGGAATGTGAGGTCAGAGCAGGAATGCTATTTGCAGCTCTTTGGCAGCGCTCCCTGTTTGTGCTTTTGACAAATGATGATGTACTTTCACTTCTGATTTTTCTTTTGAAATTGCTTTTGGTAATTTAGGACTGACAGCGGCTGAACGTTGTGTGTATGTATTTCTGAATGGAGTGCAGAAACATTCGGCGCTCAGACTGAAAGAATAAATGTCTGTCAGTTACCAGACAGCAAGAAATACAGTTATATACTTTTGATTTATATCTATCACAACACACAGTTAAAACTTTAAATTTGAATTTAAGATTCGGTTATTTAAATGAAGCCCGTCACTGTGGACACACCGAACGACAGTGAGACACTTTGAATACATTTAGCCACTATAATATTAGCCGTTACCATTAAGGCAGGTGGGTGAACTCTGTGTCAATGAGAGCAAGTTTGCTCTTGAAGCTTCTTATATTGGACAGTCATTTCCTTCTATTGCTTCCCAATCACCTCTACCTGTCCTTCTGATGGGAGTGGTTTGCTCTCAGAGGCGCCAGACCTTTTCAGGACATAACAGGACGGGAGTTCAAATATCGAGCTGCTCCATAACTTCCAGTCACAGAGGCGTGGGATTCAGCAGAAAGCAACCCACATTTAAACAAAAGCAGAGCTCAATCACCAGATCACAAATGTACATTTCTGCAAACCATGGACATGTTGAAAAGTTGTTCTAACGGTCCATCCACTCGGTGAGTGTGAGGAAAAGCTGCCGCTGCCTCCGCTGCCACAGACACAGCTGGAGAATGTCCCAAGGTTTCGTTAACAGCTGGACACAGGCAAATGTTGATTGGAAATAAAGCTACCTACCTTTCCATTGCTGAATATTAAGTCTTTAATGTTTTACTTTCTGAGAGCAGGTGAAGAATCTTCTTGATGCAGAGGTAGACTATGGACCTGTATCTGCTGCAGATACAGTTGTCTAACATAAAGAGAAAATTTTCATGATTATACAGCCAATTGCTTTTTTTAAGACACTGATACCAGTTACTAACCAAAAACAAAATGAAGTTGATTTCTGATGAATCACACTTTTTCTGGTTTAACACTTAACAGTTGTCCAAAATATTGGCAGAGATGTGAATCGACTTTTTACTACTCCATGCATTGTTCTCTGATGAACTGCAGTGTCACAGGATCCCGCCCTCTTTTTTCATATTTGCACCAAAAGTTTTGGTGGAAGATCCTTCAAGTCGGTTTTGTGTAATCCTGCTGACAAACCAACCAGGAAACAGACACTGCGGGAAAACATCACTTTAATCTCTGTAATCCAATGTTTGAAACTTAAAGTGAATTTCAGTAGCCAAGTTTTTTTTTTTTTTTTTTTTTTTTTTTTTTTTTCATTTTTTGGTCTGAACCTTTGACTCTTTATCAAAGAAGCAGAAATTTTCGTGATGGATTAACCAGGCGAGTTTCATGTTCACCCAAGACCTAAAGAGACATAAAATGACAACCAAACATGAACCAGACTTTTACTTGTGGAACAAATAGTGCCCAAAATAATTCCTCCTTTCAGAAAACAAGACTTTCACAGCTAGAAAAAAACAAAAAAAAACAAAAAGGGAGGATCTGTGACCAGATTCTAAACACTTCAAATCTTTGTGTCTTGTCAGACAGATGTTCGCAGTGTTGTCTGTTGTGACTGCACCATCAGACGGGATCCTGGTCGTCCATGCGGCTGCAGCGCTTCGTGTTTGCCTCCATATGCTTCTCGTGCTCTTCATGCATGGATCTGATGTGAACTTGCATGAACGCCTCATCGGCTCTGATACAATTGCCTCTGTTAGCGTTGTTCTCCCATCGTGGGTATCTCAGCTCGTGCCAGCGTATGCCACACACAAGACTTCCTCCCCTGTGGGTTTCTGGGTAACTGGTTTCTGGAAACCATGCGTTGAATTTGCTGCATGAATCATATTCTGTGAGCTGTAGAGTGAGTAATCATGTTTCTTGTAAATAAATCACTTGTGATTTTGCTGCAGTTGTGTTGCATCAGCCTCAGTAGATGAGGATCTCCCTTCTCTACAGTTTACATGTTGTACATACTGTACATGTACACATATATTCATGTGAGCTGCTTCATCTAATACTTCTAAATAAGCTGGAGTGCACTCAGATGTTTGCAGGGATGCAATCCAGTGGTGAAGATGACACATTTTATAACATGAGGTGCAAATACTTTGGTTCAGGATGAAACCAAACATTTCTATGGGTGTCCTTGTTAAAGGCCTGCAACAAACTGGCTAAAACTTTATTTTCAGCCTGTAGGTGAAGGCACCGCAACAGATTCTGCCAATGCTAATAAACGGCCACAGCTGGAGTCACACTAGTGGACATTTTTAGGGATACCTGTGGACATTTCCAGTTATTTTTGCGCTGACCAAATCCGGCTATTATTCACGGGAAGTTGGACAGTGTCAATACGGATATTTTAATCCAAACTGTGATGTTTTTCTCGCCCTAACCTGTGGCTAAACTCAACCAGAGCACAGCGTTGTGACAAGAGAGAAATAGATAGTTGAGCCGAAACAAACGTAAAGTTGCAGCATAAAGACGATCTGTGGTTTTGCAAAAAAAGTGCTTAGCTAGCATTTATTGTGGTGATTGTGTTGAAAGCATACAGTCAGTCCGATGGGTCCAGCAGTATGGCAGATTAGCTGCAGACACGCATGCACACACATAATTAATTAAATAAAAGGAATGCATGAAATTTTCTCCCAGAATAACACACTGTATTTGTCAGCATAATGTATAGAGGTAAAACGTTAAACTTGTTTTGACAGAACGATCAGGTTAAATTTAGCACATATAGCTGCTTCTTTTTACCTCTGCATCCTTGAGCTCGACTCATTCGGATCCAGTCAGATGCTACGTGACAGCGAACGCCCCCTTAAGTGCAGCTGTACACAAAACTTCATGTACTTTAACTTAAGGTACATTCTGACACAATCTGTTGGCTGGTGCTGTTGTCAGAGCGGCTCAACCTGGACGATAGTCGTGTTTATTCACAGTCAGACAAAGTCTGCACAACAGAGAAATCATGTAGGGCACCCTCTCATCATATTTACCCAGGCTGTGTTTGCTAACTGTGCTAAGCTAACCACACATGATAACACACACACACACACACAC